>JAATLQ010036722.1:0-42167 GCA_013421005.1 Heliconius erato x Heliconius himera | reverse complement strand
ATAAACATTAATGCTTAAACAACTCAGTAATCACATATTTTATAGAAGTTGATATTCAAGAAATTGTGCTGCGAACTTAACCTCACTTTTATCAAATCTCTAATAACTCAGCTCTCAGATTGCCAAAATTTATATAGTTTTCAGGGAGGGAATGATGTACTTAAATCTATTAAATCATACCATTTTCATATATTTACATTCTGGGCCCAAAAATGTATGGAATAGTTTCAGTCTCCTTTGTCATACAAAGCGCCTATTAAAATTCACTGAGCACCATGAGGAGATACGTTTGTGCTAACGACAGTTTGAAAGGGGATATCAATCAAGAATATTTCTATCTATTATAATTAAATTGAAGTATACAGAGTGCTTATTTCCATTTTTATATAAAAGATTTAATAATACGCCTGTCTAACTATTGAAAAGTCTATAATTTATTTATTTTTTTAGCTTCCAGTCATGAATGCAGTGATGTTCGATTCAAATTCTAACCGTGATATTTTATGTAAAAATAATTAAATGTTTTAAAGGGCAGTCAAAATATATATTACTTTGAAAAAAAATATGTTTGTGATTACGTAACCTTTTTAGGGTTTCGTACCCAAAGGTAAAATTGGACTCTATTATATATTACATATACTCTAAGACTCCTTTTGTTGTCCTTTCATCTATCTGTCACCAGGCTGTATCAAATTGAAATTAAAATTCAAAATATTATGTTGCCAAAAACTTTTACAAGCACTTTTGAATCGCCGAATGATCATACAACTTCCACCGGCTCGTACCCAATCTCATGAACATACATACATAACAGTTACAGTTGATTTTTTTACATATGCTGTACTTCTGTTGCCGCTATAACAATAAATACTAAAAAACAGTATGAAAAAATATTTAAAGGGGCTCCCATACAAAAAATGAGATTTTTTTACCGATTTTATAGATAATGGTACGGGACCCATCATACTCGCTTTATGAAAATAATGTTAATTTAATCAATAACCCGAATCGGGATTGAATCTGAAACCTTTGCGGTTCCTACTGAGCTAATGGGGGCCTCTAAATGTATATATACATATGTATGGCCTTACGCATCATCAAAACTACTTACAACTTTCTTCCAAAACTTCCACCTTGGGGCAGGCGCGGCTGACGTCATTGATACAATAAAGAACAGAGCCAACATAAAAAAGATCCCTTTAAAATTCATTTTGAATAATTGTTTTTTAATACCACGTTAGTATCTAACTATCTTAGAAATACTGATTGAAATGTGAATATGATTGCCTTTTTATATTTCTTTTATTGATTAGCCACTTTATAGAAGATTCAATATATAAAATAATAAAGTCATGTATATTTTTTTGTAGTTTCATATTTTTTTTTATTATGTGGCGTAGTGATTCAGCAGATGACAGTAACGCGACGGTTATAGGTTCGATCTTGGGGAATATTTGTATTTAATTTATTTTTCTTTATCCGCTCTATAGGTATATATGCCTGTTTCCTAACAATTTAATTTAATCAGATGATATAATAAAATAATATGTATAAATAAACTTCAAAAATAAAACTTGATCCGTGTGGATTTGAACCCACGAATAGAGCATCCACTAAATTACATTTCAATTGCGTCACAATTACTACTTTAACTTACTATAAAGTTATATCTGATATTATAGAGCTCAAAATGTGTTTGGTTCAATGGGTTTATCTCAATAACTTTTTAAAAATATATATATGTATTTATTCACTTAACCACCGCGTGCGAGGCTGTAGGTATAATCTAGTTTATAATAATTTTGCAAACTTTTATTATATATTTATTAATGAAAAGTATAATTATAAAAATATAAATTAAGTGAGGAAAAGTTATAATAAAAATCTAAAGAATATATGAAATATGTCATTTGTATTAATTTTTTTATAAATAACTATGGATTTTTTGCTATTTATATTAAATGTTATCGTACAAAAGTTATTCATTCCAATTTTTCTCTGAGTGCAAATATATTATGGAGGTATTCCTTTGAACATTTGTCAGCCCACAGTCCAAAAGCCACTTAAATGCCATTCTCTGCATACCGTTTGCTTTGTACGTTCTACGTTATAGTTCTACGTTAAATAAAATACTGGTTTTTATAATTACTATAAATTATTACAATATGTATATAATTATTTAAAATCGAATATTATTATGATAAATTTTCAGCAGAGTCATTTTTGTCGTTTCTCAATGACGATGTTCATATATTTATTTTGTTTATCAAGTGTAAAAGAACACTTAAAATTAAATATTATTGTCAAAAAGTCACATGCCAAATGCCAATAAACGAAAAAGTTATAGCACTTTGAAATGATTTACAAAAAGGAAAATGTGACGTTACATCGCCTGTATTTAGAAGTTAATTATTGAGCATCGCTTGCGTCTTATGAGCGGTATTTAGTGTTTCATTTATTATGTGTCAGCCGTATGTGTCGATTTTGATTAAGGCTGTGTGACGTCACAAATGAGGTCGGTGACTATAGATTGTATAGACTTTAGGTTATTTCTATTCGGACGGATTTCAATGTGTTATTTAATTTTTTTTTAATGGTGAATGGTTAATCTATCATTTAACTTATAAAGTTAAAATTAATAATGTCAATATCATAAAAGGTTTTCATTTGACAAAGTATTGTATTTGACTAGTAATCTCAGAAATATGTTGAAAGTGGAGGACGGAGAGCCTTAACACTTTTCTCTCTTTCGCAGCGGGTGATGATTAAAGGCATATTTTTAATACGAAATATTTTTTTAACGAATTAGCAGGCAACAACTAGTTATAAAATAATATCGATAATAAAAAGTATGGAATTAGGTTAAAATCAAGGAAAATACTCTACTTATTTGTACATACTATCGATTAAATATTTGTTTTATGTGGACTTTACTTACATATTTTGTAACGATAATGTTATCTTTTATGATGATTTATGTTTTATTTTCTCGATCCGGTAACAAGGCAAACCGCAGCGTTGACCTCCACCAGTCGACATGCAATATCTTAGAAAATACGACAGTACGCGGGGAACGGAGTGTATTAACACGAATTCAGCGTGAAGCCAAAAAATACAAAGTTATTCATATTTTTGTTTTTACTTAATTCAAATAAAAGCAATAATTATGAACGACTACCGTTTGTCAAGCTAAATTTTGTCCAAAAACGTCTATTTATTCTTAATTAAGCAGCGAACCGTCAGGTGTGTCAGGGGTATCTGAAAGTGATTCAATGCTGAAAAATTATAAGATTGGATCGATATTCTAATTTATGTATCAATTTACTAATGAGGCCAGTCGTGGCACGTGGGCACTAAGTGTAGTTGTAAGCGGGACTGGTTGTGGGTTCGATCCCCACTCGAGGAAAGGAAATAATTATTAATTCGCTCTGCTGTTGAGGCAAAACGCGGCATTGAGTTCTGCCACTCAGTACGCAATACCTACAGAATTCGGCAGAAAGTGAGGAACGGAGTGTCTTAAAATGAGGTTCCCTCTGCTTACCTTGCTGTGTGCAGGATACAGCGTGAAGCTGATTTTTAATGTTAATTTACTAATTGGAATTTGGAATTTAATGAAATTTTGAACAGCAATTTATAGAAAGTACAGGATTGACTCTTTTGACACTAAATTCTCTCTGTCTGCCATATGCGGAGTACAGCACGAAGCTCAGTTTCAAATTAAGCTAATCAAGTAAAATTATAACTTGATGTTGTACATTACAACTATACTATATAATTATAGAAGGATTTCAACTTTACTATTATACTTTTAATTCGTTTTAAGCATGTTGTTTTTTATCTTCACGCTATTCCTGCCGTTCCGCGTGAACCAGGGAACATAGTGTTAAGATACTCCGTTTCTATGAAAACATTTCCGTTCCCACATTCTGCCGAATTCTATAGGCATGGCGTGTAGCGCTTTGCCACGTTAGCAGATCGAGGAAATGAAAACGTGAATTATTTCATTTCCTCTGATGGGAATCGAACCTACAACCTGTCGGGTTTACTGTAGCGCGCTTGTGCCACCGCGCCGCCCTTTCAAGTTTCTTGTTTTTAATAAAACAGTTATTTCTGAATTAAATAAATAATCTTATATGTATCGTGAATAGTCTTGCCATAAAAAGATCTAACATGTTGTAAAATACGTGGGAAGTACTTCGATGTCGGGAATTTCTTCTAAAAATATAAAGAATATTTTTCCAAAAGATTCAAATGAAATGAAAAAATATTTTCTATTTTTATCTACATGGAGACCATTATAACCAAAACATTTCATCACTATATTTCATTTTTGAAGATTTTTCAGAATACAAAATCTTTATATAAATTGTAGCCTATGTATTATTCTGATGTAAAAGCTGTATTACTACGTAAAGTTTCATCTAAATCTGTTTAGCACCCTCACAAACAAACAAATTAAACTAATAAAACATAATTTTAGTAGAATTCAATTGGATTTTTGCAAGCTCTTTTCAATATTAATATCACAACTTAATTATGAATTAAACTGACAGCTACTGAATAGATTGTGATTCAATTGATATTATTATCTTACAATTTTGTCCATTAAATATTTAAAACAATCCACTTCCCGTCGAAATTTGGAGGCATTGCATGTTGATTGGCGGAACTCAACGCCACGCTTTGCCTTAACATGAGAGCGGAGAAATGAAAATATTAATTTAAATAAATATTTCATGTCCTCGAGTGAGGATCGAACTTACAACCAGTCGATTTTGCAGTCACACTTAGTGCCTCTGCGCCATGACTAGCCTTTTTTTATATTTAAGATAGATAAAATTTTACGATAAGTCTCTATCCTGAACGGGATTAGAATATATAGAGCAATATTCCGTAAAACTATTTACGTATCCTCAAAATGTAGTCCAATATAACATTGGACTAGCCTTTAAATGCGGCTTCGCCCTCTTCCGTTTGTGCAACATTTTTCAATGTTTGCCGTTTCTTCGATAAATAAACTAAGCATAAAAAATATTATTTTGAACCAATAGTTGAGTAGAATAATAACAATAAAAAAACAATCTCTCCAAAAAACCAAGAAGACTAAAGTAACTAAAAACTAAATATTTCAGCTTAAAATATATAAGAATATATAATATGCATTGTATATAATATATGAAGAAAAAGACTTAAAATTTACTTATTTCACAACGCTAAGCGACGACGCCTAATAAACCTAACAAATATAATCACAAACGTTGCTACAAACAAGCTGGTACCTCTTATTGCTCGTTAAATCACACGAAGACAATATAATAAGAACGTGTTTTACAAAATCTCCCAAGATTGGCGTAAAAAGATTTCTCATATAAGCCTTTTGGTAAATTGCTTTCTAAATAAATCTTTTGCTTACTTATTTCTCTTGGATTTTTTAAATAAAACTATAAAAATAAACAATAATATCTATATTTTTATGGTTCTGTCTGTACGTCTGTCAGTATATTAAACTGCCTATGTACTTATGTCTTATCGTCTGTTTGTATGTCTTTCAGCTTATTTGTCTCTCTGTCTGACTATCTGTTCATATATCACAGCCACTTTATTTCGAAACTTTTATTAAGCTTACGCAATGGGAACCTGTGTAGCTAATATATAATTTGTGAAACGTTTTATGATTATTATATGATAAAACAATGTATTGAATTTTATGAATATTTAAATCTAAATTAATAATCAATGCTCTGATAGATTCTCATTTGAAAATTCTATATGGGAAACGGAATGTCCCAATACTAGGTTCTTACCGCCCACTCACTCTATTGTATGCAAAAAATACGTCAGCTTCACGCTGTATCCCGCATACAGCAGGGTAGGTAGATGGAACCTAGTGTTAACACACTCCGTTCCCCACTTTTTGCCGAATTCTGGAGGCATTGCGTGTTGAGTGGCAGAACTCAACGCCGTGCTTTGCCTCGACACCAAA
This sequence comes from Heliconius erato x Heliconius himera, assembly GCA_013421005.1. Classification (NCBI taxonomy): domain Eukaryota; kingdom Metazoa; phylum Arthropoda; class Insecta; order Lepidoptera; family Nymphalidae; genus Heliconius; species Heliconius erato x Heliconius himera. Next base: position 36,184 of record JAATLQ010036722.1, on the reverse strand, counting down.
ACGAAGAAATGCAAATATAAAAAAATTAAAAATTAAATCAGCTTCACGCTGTATCCCGCATACAGCAGGGTAGGTAGATGGAACCTAGTGTTAACACACTCCGTTCCCCACTTTTTGCCGAATTCTGGAGGCATTGCGTGTTGAGTGGCAGAACTCAACGCCGTGCTTTGCCTCGACATTAAAGTGAAGAAATGGAAACATAAATTTAAATAAATATATAATCTCCTCGACTGGAGATCGAACCCACAACCAGTCGGTTTTACAGTCACGCCACGACTGACCTCAGGTTTATATAATTTCTGCAAAAAAAAATAGAAAAAATATCATATAATGTAATTTTGCTTAGTTTTTGTGTCGTCATGATTCATCGGTGAAGTACCGCTTATCGCGTATTTACACTTGCGGTAGTGACATCTGTTATATAGGTTGTTTGTTGTATGACACATAGCCTCGTTGGTTTGTTTTGTGTACAAAATACACTCTGATTATACTAAAAATCACTATGTTTCGAAAATTGAGTGGTGAGTGGAAAACGGAGTGTTTTAACATTATGTTTTTTTACGTAGATATGTAGTTTACGAATACTTGATATTTTTTTATATTATTTATAGAGAATATAGCACTATAAAGAGTGGTGATTATCCAGTCATTATTGTAATTAGCACATACATATAAGCATACGCTTATACGTGGCTGTTGGTTCTAATCCTAAATATTTGGAATAGGGATGTTATGTGAAAGACAGCAAAGTATACACTTACTACAAAACATAATATAGCAGAATATAGCAGGGTAGGCAGAGGGAACCTAGTGTTATGATACTCTGTTCCCCATCTAATGCCGAATTTTTCGAGGCATTGCATGTTGAATGGCGGACCTCAAAACTGGACTTTTGCCTTGGTCCCAGGACGAAAAAATGAAAATATTAAGTAATAATAATTCATACCTTCGAGTGTGGATCGAACCTACAACCGTCGTGTTGCAGCCACTTCCTTGTGCACCTGACCACGTCGACCCCAAAAAAAAACTATTATACATAATATTTACTACTAATATTGGATAGCAGGAAAAGATATCACATTTTTATTATATTTTTCTAAATAAATTTAGTTGTCGTGTAAAAATTATGGTACCTACGTTATAAATAAATAATATTATTTTTTTTTTAAATTAAATTCACTATTATAGAACACACTGTAGCTATTCCTACTAATACAGAGATAGATGTTAAGATATCGTTGCACTTTTATGCAATCCTATATCGATATCAGTCTTTGTAAAGCTGTGAATAGAATATGACTCGTATTATTTCTATTGCGTAACTCTTTTGAATAACATTTAAAATGTTTTTTTTTTATAGAAAGGTGGACAGATGGAATGTAGTGGTACGATTTCGTTCCCCGAGATTGTGAATTTTCGAGACATTGCATTTGGTGTCGCGAAATTTTGTGCCGCGGTTTGTCTTGTACCGGAGCGAGGAGATCAAAATAACTCCCTCCCCGAATGAGAATTGAATCCCAGAACCACTGTGTGTGTCACTGTGCAACGATGGCCTGAACTATATAAATATTAAGTAAATACATTTGTATGTAAACAACCTAATATAAATAATAATGATGAAAACATTGAAAAGAAAAAGAGAAACGCAGTTATATTGCTTTTTTTCTTTTTATCATGGTTGAAACATACTTAAAAAGGTATGCAATTTATTTGTTTTGAGTATAATAAAATAAAATTTATTCATAAATATTATTGAAAATATCCACTACTACACTATGATTGTTACTTATTTAGAAAAATACTTAATGTACAAAAATTTGAACGTAGCGGGACTCGAACCCGCGCCTCCTGTAAGCCGAGCAGGAATTCCTAAGTGTGGAATAACACTTTAAAAATGTTTAAAATTATTATTGTTTCATTTATTTTTTTATATAGATACTCTCTTGAGAAAGTTAATATATGTATTATCTAAACACAATATCAACTTTTATAAACTGTAAACTCAAAATCTCAATTTTACTTTTTATTTTCCAAATACATTTAGGCAGTTTTTACTGTAAATATCGCTATTTGAGCTAGTCAGACAGACTATATTATTTTTTTAATGTCACAAATTTTGCCGTTTAAAATCATATTTATGGTAGACTAAAAAACTATTAATTGTACTTTCTTCTTTTAAATTGTGGTTAGATAAAATGGGAAGATAAGTGATTTTGTTCGCCTTAACAATTTTTATTAAAATTGTATAATTTAGCTTCACTTGCGAGTAATCGACGTAATTTCATTATCAGGTTTATATTTTTCGCCTAGGTTTATATTTTGCGCCAGTCGTGGCGCAGGGGCACAAAATGTGACTGTAAAGCCGTATGGTTGTGGGTTCGATTCCTACTCGAGGAGATGAAATATTTACTTAAATTTATATTTCCATTTCTTCGCCCTGGTGTCGAGGCAAAGCGCGGCGTTGAGTTCTGCCATTCAACACGCAATGCCTCCAGAATTCGACAGAAAGTGTGGAACGGAGTGTCTTAACACTAGGTTCCCTCTGCCTACGCTGCTGTGTGCTGGATACAGCGCAAAGCTGAAAAAACAATGAAAAATAACCTATAAGTTGCTTTAGGTTTTGAGCTATTACCATGCCTAAATCCATCCAGTAGTTATCGTTATTTTAAGTAATTTGTCATTTTCGATTTTTTTTTTATTTTTTAAAAGAAACTTTAATGAAAACCGGGATGTCACTCAACAAAGCTTTACCTGATTGATTGATGATGATTTACCTGTCAGAGAGATTTATTTTTTTTGCTTCTATAATCGATTTGTTAACCGACTCAATTTTTATTTTTTTTATATCTTTTATGTACAGAATTAACTTTTCTATCCTTTTTATTATATATAAAGATAGAGCTATTATATTTTTAGTAAACACATATCTATTATAATTAACTTAACATCACATTTTCTATAGTATTTGGCTTTAATAAAATACATGCTTATCCATTTTTAACAATAAAAACACAAAATAAATTAAAAAATGCAATTTTAAAAATGTATTATATTTTTTACCAAAGCAGAATTTTATTTTGTTTACTGACTTGATACTTAACCTAAAAAAATATAACTAAGCTAACTAGTTATACTCTATATGATGTGCAATAAAATTAATTAATATATTGTTTCTCATTGAAACAAATAGATGTGAAATTTTTAATTTATATTGTCATTTTTTTTTTATTATTTGTATTTGAGAAAATAGACAAAACTGTAAACAAACAGTTTCAAGCTGTATCTCGCAGATTAGACACAGGGAACCTAGTGTTAAGGCATTCCGTTCCTGAGTTTCCGCCAAATTCCGGAGGCATTGCGTGTTGAGTGGCGGAACTCAACGCCGTACTTTGCCTCGACACCAGAGCAAAGAAATGAAAATATACATTTAATTACATTTATAATTATATTACATTAATAATTTCCTGAGTGTGGATGGAAACCCACAACTAGTCGCGTTTACAGTCTCACACTTGCTCCTGCGCCACGACTGGCCTTTTATGTAAACATGGCAGACAGCGTGTTCAATAAAGTTTTTTAAACAAAAAAGAGCAAACACTGTCTTCCTTGACAAAACTATATTTTTACTTTAACTAAAACAAAAACTGTGTGTTTGAAGTACCTAACGGTAATAAATAAAGCTAAATCCTATATTCGCCTTGGCTAACGCCGAAATCCAGAAATAAACGGATCTCCTTCTCTTTTGAAGTCGGTTAAAAAGAGTCAAGTATCTTATTATACCTTCTATTAAAGGTTCATAGATAGGTTATATTCGAAAAAATATTTTTTATAAAGAAAATGTATGAAAGAGCTATGTTGAGGTGAAAGAGGTATGTAGAGACCGTAGCGTTTGGCGCTCTGTTCTCTCTGACTACTCCGCTAGGGATAAAGCGTGAAGCTAGTATAGTATAGAATAGTATAAATATTTTTATATACGATTTCCATTAATTTTTTTATAGTAAAAACGAATTACTATTTTGTATATTGGAACAGTAAATTACAAAGAAAATTAATTTCATAGCAAAATATATTATTTAGCTGTACAATGATCTTTTAAAAGGTTTCATATTCACATGTTGTAATAAATATTGAATTATAAAAGCTATTGTTGTATATAATTATTATGGATTGTTTTTTTTTCGGCTTCACGCTGTATCCCGCATATAGCAGGGGTTAAGGATTGTTAAGACACTCCCTTCCTCACTTTCGGTCGAATGGTCGAGACATTGTTGGTTGGCGGAATTCAACCATGTTTTTTGCTTTCGTACTAGGGCGAAGACATGAAAATATTAATAAATAATAAGTTGTTCCCCCGAGTGATAATCGAACCTATAACCGTCGCGTTTATCGTTTATCGCGTTACAGGCTTGTGCCACTACACCACAACGGCCCCGATTATAATTTAATTGAATTTAATTATTGCTATTGTTAAAATTATTAGAAGCCAACGTGGCGCAGTGGTACAACGTTTGACTGTAAACGCGACAGTAGTGAGTTCGATTCTCACTCGAGGAAATGTACTAATTTCATTACCACGATCTGGTTAGCACGACTAAGTTTTCACTTCGATTCCTACTCATGGAATGAATTATTATTGTTTTCCCGCTCTGGTAAAACAAGCTCGGTGTTGAGTTCCGCTATAGAATACGTACCATCTTGGATTCGTGTAGAATCCTGAGAACCGCGTGCCTTGCTAATATACTCTTTCTGCCTATCCTGTTATGCGGAATAAGGTTAAATCCAGTTACTCTTGTTTTGCAACTTTACTAGTAGCAAAACAAGAGTAACTGATCACTACGTCCTCTGCCTATCATACAAAATTTAATGAAACTTGACCATGACTAAATAAATGAAATTAAAAATATCTCTTTCACAATCATTATCCTTTATATTTAAACTCTTAACCAAAACGCTATAGAAAAAAATAATAATATCGATTTAAAAAAAGTCCCGCGATTGAACGGTTTAAAGGAATCCCCGTACCTCGTAAACTCACCCCGAGTTTAACCGGAGATGACCTTACTATTACCAAATTGTTATACAGTCCAAATAACCAAGAGAAACCAATGTTAATTTTATTTCTCTAGTAATAAAGTTCAAATTTATATTAACAAGTTTTTTAGATGAACAAATAAATTTGGCAACTTTAGTAACAGACTATATAAAGTAGTATAACTGAACGACTATCATACGACAAGCATCATTCGTATTTTGTCGATTATTTTGTAAACATCAAATTAAAAATGAATTTTCCAAAGATTATATTCTTTTTCTTCGCCTGTTTTTTGGCGTTGAGCGCCGTGAGTGGAGCTCCCAGTCCAAAATGGAAGTTATTCAAGAGAATTGTAAGTATAATTTTTGAGCAGTTTACTAGATGATAGATGTAGGTTTGCCTCGTATATGTATAATGTATATAAGATATTGTTATTTCGATGGTTTAATTGGACAAAGGTTCTATGGGTATTGGAATTTTGGAGCCATTGCAATGGCGGAACAAAAAGCCGTATTTTGCCTTAACATATTTTAAAGGTTCCGTACCTTTTAAGGCGAAAAAGAACTAAATTTCAGAAAAAGCCCGAGACCTCCAATTTTTGTACGGAACCCTCGGTGAGCGGGCTCGACTCGCGCTTGTCCGGTTTTGTTTTTTATTCTTTTTGATGTTTCAATATAGACATTGTAGAGGAAGATATCCGAGTATATAAAAAAATATTTATTGTATATCATGATATAAAATTCTATTAATTTTCTTTGCAGGAGAAAATAGGCAAGAATGTACGAAACGGCATTATCAAGGCAGGTCCAGCTGTTCAAGTTGTGGGCCAGACAGCTGCTATAGCTAAGGGATAAATACTTAATATGTAGTATAATATAAGAATATTAACTTATATTTATTTAAGGTGTATTTATGTGATAAGTATTTTAATATATATTTTAATGTAGACAAAGTGCGGCGTTGCATTCCGCCATTTAAGATGCAATGTCTATAAAATTGGGGAACGGGATGTCTTAACAGTAGGTTCCCTTGTCTACTCTGCTATGCGAGAAAAAGCGTGAAGTAGCTTTTTTATAAAATTAACAAAATATTGTAAAAATGTTATTTTTGTGAAGTGTAAAAATCTTCCTATTTAGATGCTTTTGACTTCTAGCCTAATTTGTGTAAGAATTGTAATTAACAACACGCATTGTCTTAGATACGGAAAATGGAGACCGGAGTGTCTTCACACTAAGTGTTCTACCTCTCTAAAGAGCTTAAATCTAAAATAAAAATGTTCAATTGTACTAGTCGTAAGCTTAAGAAATAATAATTTTATTTTAATAAGGAAATAAACATTCAAAACCAAATCTTTCTCGTTTAATTTTTAACCTCAAAAATATTTTAATTATCCCCTGGTGTAATTAAAGGTAGATAAATAGAAATGTTTTTCTTTGTAAAATATTAATATTACGACAGACAAGGGTTCCCTCAAGGGTAAATATAATTTGAAATATTTTTGTTATTTTATGGGAAAAATAAAAAAAATGTTTTATTTTGTCAGTGGGTGTATAATATGTTAGTCTACTTTAATGGCATATAATTTTATTTACTGTTTTAAGTGATAATGAGGCCAGTCGCAGCGCAGCGACACGAAGTGTGACTGTAAAACCGACTGGTTGTGGGTTCGATCCCGACTCGAGGAGACGAAATATTTACTTAAAATTTATATTTCCATTTCTTTGCTCTGGTGTCGAGGCTAAGCGCGGCGTTGAGTTCTACCACTCAACACGCAATGCCTCCAGAATTCGGCAGAAAGTTCGGAACGGAGTGTTTTAACAGTGTGCGGGATATAGCGTGAAGCTGTTTTTTTTTTTTTTTATATACAAAAGTAAAGCAGTAAAGCTAGCGCTGTATGTCTTAACACTAGGTTCCTTCTGACTACCCTGCTGTGTGCGGAATACAGCGTGAAGCTGATTTTTTTTAAGTGATATATGAACTCAGGACATATTACTATGACTGCTAATAATAAAATTGTATACTAATATAATAAAGCGGAATAGTTTGTATGTTTGTCTGATTAAACGCTAAGATCTCGGGACCTATTTATTAGTCGGATTTATTAATTTTTTATTTTATGTTAAAGCTACATTCCTCAGGAGTGCAATAGGCTTTATAACATTGCGGTTTAACTCTTAGTTAACCTTAGCCAAACTAAAATAATGAAATAACATCATACCCAAAGTACTTACTGTTACCAACTCAAGGCAGGTCTTTAGCCTTGGTGCCAGTGCCAGAATGAAGAAATAAAAATTTTAATAAATAATAATTCTTTCTCCCGAGTAGGAATCGAACCCATAACTGTCGTGTCACAGTCACAATCTTGTGCCTCTGCGCCACGACGGCCTCAATGAATTGTTAAGGAATTTCAATTAAAAACTATTCATTTACAAGTACTTAAATGTCTACAAAAGAATTTAATTTGATTTAAATATCTTCATATGTAACTATTAAGAAGAATGTCTGGAACTCGATTGACGAATTTACTAAAGGCATGTCGATTCAAAATATTTTTAATTTGTAAGATCTTGATTAATTTTGATTGATTTTTTCGTGATTTTCATTGATTATACAATATTTACTATCTACTACTTTTGCAGAGAAAAACTTTTAGCTCTTCTGGCTTGCCTATATACAAGATATTGCATGTTGAATAGCGGTAGTCAACGCCGTGTTTTATCTTGTTACCAGGGCAAAGAAATGTTAATAGTTCATCCCTCGGAGTATGAATCAAACCCATACGGAGTGCTTTAACACTAGGTTAATCTACTAAGTGTGCGGGATACAGCGTAAAGATGAAAAATAAATAAATATTTTTTTTACATTTTTAAAGTGTTATTCCACAACTAGAAAATTATGTAATATAAATAAATATTTCCACATTTCGTGCCTAATCCCACATCAACTTATCTCTTGTGACGTAAAATTGGCATCTGACCTACATGTCATAATAAAGCAGATCGATACCTCTCAGGTTAATTGCCTATATTCAAGATTTATTTGTATAGATATTAATTACATACTGTATATAGTAGTGATTACATACAGTAAAGTTCCTTTGAATAGAAGATAATTCTGCGTTTTTGATAGGTTTTTCTTTTTATTTTTTTAGTTTCAACTAAATAGATTCTTTCTGTAAGTGCAATGGTTGTTCTTTCGATTCTCACTCTGGGGAATGAACAATTTTTACTTTCCTGCTATTTAGCAAGATACAGCAACGCCTCGAGAATTTGACGGAAACTGGAGAGCCGAAGTGTCTTAATGGAATCGTCGTGTCTTAATATTAGACCTCCAGGTTCCCTCTGCCTACCCTGTTGTATACGGGATACAGCGTGAAATTATTTTTTATAGATCTTTCATTTTGAGGCCAGTCGTGGCGCAGGGGCACAAAGTGTGACTGTAAACGCGACTGGTTGTGGGTTCGATCCTCACTCTAGGAAATGAAATATTTATTTAAGTTTGTATGTGCATTTCTTTGTTCTGGTCTCGAGACAAAACGCGGCATTGAGTTCCGGCACTCAACGCCCTATGCCTCCAGAATTCGGTGAAAAGTGCGGAATGGAGTGTCTTAGCACTAGGTTCCCTTATGCTTACCTTTTTGTGTGTGGGATACAGCTTGAGGCTGATCTTTTATTTAATCTTTCATTTTCTCGTTGTGGAAGGGAGGCAAAGCGTGTCGTTTAATTCGGCCATTCAACACACCATACCTCAAAAATTCGGCGGAACTTGGAGTACGAAAATATCTAATATGTAATATACAGACAGAATCAGCTTCACGCTGTATCCCGCACACAGTAGGGTAGGCAGAGGGAATCTAGTGTTAAGACACTCCGTTCCCCACTTTCTGCCGAATTCTGGAGGCAGTACGTGTTGAGTGGCAGAACTCAATGCCGCGCTTAGCCTCGACACCAGAGCGAAGAAATGAAAATATAAATTTAAGTAAATATTTCATCTCATCGAGTGGAGATCGAACCCACAACCAGTCGGATTTACAGTCACACTTCGTGCCGCTGCGCCACGACTGGCCTCAAGACAGACAGAATAGTAGCACAGTTTTAAATTCAATTGTTGGGACGTGATGGTCGTGTACAACAAGTGAGTGTTTCATAAATATTTGAATTATTGAATTAAATATATGAAATTATAAAAATTAAAATTTTGTATTCATTTTATAGTGTTATTTTAGTTTTACGCTCTATCCCAATTATATATTGTATATTGCAATTCCAATTTTAGAAATATTGCTTATTTTGATTTGGCTATTTTAATAAATTTTTAATTATGACGTCTTGTGTAATAGTTTTAATTTCAAATTCTAGATTCAATTTGTTTAATTTATACAAGGATCTACAATAAATATGTAGAAATAAGCGTGCCGCTATTACTATTATAAGTACACGCTTATTTCTATTTTCCGTATAGCAGGGTAGGCAGAGGGAACCTTGTGTTTAGTTCTATATTCTGACGTAGTGACTGGCCATTTAGCTTTCTATATAATAAGAGATCGTCCACTGATTTTGGATTGTAACATAATATACATTTAACATCAATCTTTTTCAATATGAAATTAAAATCACTATAAAATATCTTTAAGTTAATACGAGTTCGTTGTTGTGTGTATGGATAATGGTAAGCCGCGAGGGAGCGCTGCGGGGTATTAATATATTACCTACATTTTTATAACTTGTAATATATTTACAGTTTAAACGATATTAAGTTATTATATTGATGTAATTCAGTTTTATATTAAATTTCTGCAAATATATAGAGCCCGTTGTGACGTAGTGGCACAGGTGTGTGACTGTAAACGCAACGATTGTGGGTTCGATTCCCACTCGAGGAGATGAAATATTTACTTAAATTTATATTTCCATTTCTTCGCTCGGGTGTCGAAGCTAAGCGCGGCGTCGAGTTCTGCCACTCAACACGCAATGCCTCCAGAATTCGACAGAAAGTGGGGAACGGAGTGTCTTAACGCTAGGTTTCCTCTGCCTACCCTGCTGTGTGCGGGATGATTTAATTTTTAATTTTGATTTAATTTAAGTTTAAAGCTGGCGAAGCCGCGTGAGTGCCGCTAGTAAAAAATACATTACTAATTTAACATACATTAACAACATACATCATATCAATGTTTACAAAACACACAATTCATAAATGCGGATCTTAATTATAATATCATTATTGAGAGAGGGATTCACTAGTATCTCGAATGCCGGGAGTTCCTCGCGACCTCTTATCAAAACATTATTACGCATAACTCAATAATAATATTAATATGAAATATGACCCTTATGTCTAGGGTCGTATGGTCTATATAATTAATTAGCTGTTTTAATGATCGGAAGAGTAAATTTGTTGAAGTCATTTAGTATTTTATATATAAAGTTAGTGTCGGAACTGTTTAATTGTATTCTAAAGCAATTCTTCCTACATTTCAGTCAAAATGAACTTTGGCAAGATTTTCTTGTTTGTCTTCGCGTGTATAGTAGCGTTCAGTTCCGTGAACGCCGCGCCTAAATGGAAGTTTTTAAAGAAAATTGTAAGTATATTTTTTTTTATGTAGTACCTATATGTTTAATTTTTTTATCTACTCTCTGGATCCTAGTGTGAAATTACCGTTTGTTAAATCCAACTTTCGAGATATTGCATCTTGAGTGGTATAACTCAACGCCTCGTTTTATCTTATTATGAGAGCCAGAAAACGTAAGAAAGTAAAATAAGCACGAAAGTAAACGGGGAAACTCGAGGAATGCCCAGAGTTGGAATAGAACCCAACAATGTGGTTACAGTCAAAAGCTATTCTACTGCACCACGACTACTATTATGATAATATTAATAGTTTCATAATATTAGACTATCTTGGCTTAGGGAGATAGCCTTATTCTATCAAGGAAATAGATGTGGGTTCCTTTCCTACCGTAAGAAGTGATCATATTTAAATTATTTTAATTTGTCGGCCCTGGTAAGACAAAATAAAAGGCAGCGTGTGATTTCGCTATTCAACATTCAAATCTTCAGGAATTCGGGTGAAAACCAAAAAAAAGAACATTTTGACACTAAGTTTTCTTTCCCCACCCTGCTATGAAGCATAGATCGATAATTTATTTCCTTTGCAATACCAGGGTCACAAATAAAAAGATTATTATTACAATAACTCTATTTCCTTTGTATAAAACAGTATATTTCGTTTCCATTAAAAGAAAATGTCAGACTCAAAAACAAAAATGTGAAAGTTGTTTCTTTGATGTCAGTACACAGGCGTACAGAGAACTGACATACCTTTAGTAACAGTGGCTTGAATGGCAGCTAACTAAAATAGTTTTTGGCGGCGTGTACGCCTACTTTTTTTTGTAAAATATTTGTTTAATACAATTTTGCAAGAATTGTCTAGGCGGCCTTGTGTTCCACCACTTAACACGCAATGCCTACAAAATTCGTCGGAAAGTGGAGAACGGAGTGTCTTAACACCCTCTGCCTACCTTGCTGTGTGCGGGATACAGCGTGAAGCTCTAGGCGAAGAAACAGGAAAACTTATTTAAATTTAATGTAAATTGTGTAGTCTATTTCGTATATAATGCCTATTGTCCATACATTTAATTACTTTTTTTTAGCTTTACACTTTATCCTGCATATAGTTCACTTAATTTTCAACTTTTTACCTAAATGATTATATATACATATACATATTCAGTAGCAAAACTTTTTAATGTTATCAGAGCAAAGAAAATGAAAATAACTAATTTCCTTCGAGTGGAAATCGAACCCACAGCCGCGTTTACTAGTAGAGTCAGACGTAGTAATTTATATCATATCTCTTCTTTCTAGGAAAAAGTGGGAAGAAACGTCCGAGATGGTCTCATCAAAGCTGGTCCAGCAGTCCTTGTAGTGGGTCAAGCGGCATCGATCGTCGGAAAATGAATCTTTATTTAATAACAATTGTTTCCTAATAGTGCCATACTATGTTAATAAAAGTATTATTTATTAAATTATTTTTAAGAAAATATGTAGTATTTTTTTAAGCCCTTAAGACTGGTAAATGTGAAAATCGGTAGCACCTAATGGTGTATTAGAACCAAAAATTGTATTTTTTAAATTTTTGTTTATTTGCTTGTGTGTTTGTACACGCTAATCTCAGAATCGGATGAACCGATTTAATTGTAGTTTTCATTTTCATTGTATTTGTATTTTGGCAAGCTTACTTTAACATTTAGTGTTCAAACGGTTTATAAATAAAAAAATACTATATGGGTTGTATAAAGAAAAATCTTCTTATTTTTTTTTCCATAATAATAAACATTAAAAAAATCATAGTGGCATGGTAACGTACTTACAACTTAATTAATTAGAATGCATTCAAATGATACAAATGACAAGTCAGTACTATATTTCTTATCTAATTTAATATATAAGTATATGTAAGTAAATGCTGGGAACTTAATGTTAAGATACTCCCGTTCTCCACTTTCCCCCGAGCGTTTGAATCCCTGCGTCGCGACTGGCCTCAGCTAATTTAGATGATAAAAATATTTAATATACAGTAAGTGTCTTAGTTAAATTGAAAAATATATAAATAAATCGACTAAAAAATGTACTTCTCAACTCTAATAAACCAACATAACAAACCATTCAAATCAATTTATTCCAATAAACTTTTAAAACACGTAAAAATCTATAATGTAAAACTATTCATCTATGAAGTAACAGACAGGCAATGTATAGCTGCATGAAATTTGACTTGTCCCTTGGGAAGTAGAGGGAAGTACTAAGAAAGGATTTGTCGAAATCCGTAACATTGGCGTAAAAACATACCATTTTATCTATTTTTCACGAAAATGAAGTTATTAGTAGCTAGTAAAATATAAATAAAGATTATATTACATGACTAGCGGCCCCCGTGCGCCTATGCCACTTGAAATATACGAATGTATATATTATATATACATATATACATGTATTCAATATTCATATATAAATATATGAATATTAAAGTGTGTTTAAGAAAAAACCGGCTAAACGCGAGTTAGAGACGACCACCGAGGGTTCTATACGAATTTCAGGATTGGCATTGGGAAGATCCTCATAGGTTTTGATGTTCCGGCGAGAAAGTTAATATAATAAACTTAAGTTTGCGGTTATATATACGCACTTATTTGGTATGAAAACAACTACGAATATAAGTTTGTACTACAGTAAAATGACTTAATAAATATTATATGACTATGACTATGACTATTAGCGCTCCTTTTACGGGAACAGTTATGTGATATTAATTATTTATTTGGCTACATAAATATGTTTTTATTTGCTTATAGGTTTTGAGATTTTTGAATATGTTTATAAAACGAACTCATGGGGAACGTTGTACCAAATCCTTGGGGCAAGTTGTAACATGATACAATTTGCCCTTTTTCTTGGGGCTCCTATTTGTAAACCAAAAAAAGAAAATGTGCCGTATTAACTGACACGCTAGAAAAAAAACATATTGGAGAGAGAGTATGTGAAAAAAATAAACAAACAAAAAGAAAAGCGAAACGAATGACAGATACAAAAGTAAAATAAATATTAAATCAAAAACAATGCCAAAAGACAAAAAGTAGAAAAGAAAATTTAAAATTCCTATACAGAATATGAAAATGAAGATTGGTACTGTCTTACATGTGGTGGTCCTTACAGCAAATCTAAAGAGGACTAGATCCAGTGCATAGCTTACACTGATGCTAGTTGTGTTACAGGAGATAAAATCTTATTTGTTTATTTAAATTGCAACTCAGATGAAGATTATTACGTTAAATAATTTCCTTATTTTCTATTTAAAGTTTAGCACATTTTGTATGACACTTTTTCACATCAACACTTATCTAATTATATGAAAAAGTGTTAAATTGAGAAGATTATTTAACAATATTGGCTTATTTTGTTTAAGAACGACATGAACAGAAATAATATTGTTGGTTATTAAAAGTCTGCTATAGCTTTAATGAAAACTTAGTAAATCTAGCTGTTATCTATTCATAAAATTATATTTTTGCCTACATGTTGATTATTTAAGTTGAGAATACTTTTTTATTATAATATTCTCATTATTAATTATTGTAAGGCTGATACAATTTGTGGTTCTCTAAAAAAAAACACGTTTTTATTACTGTTACATAACAAATATTGATTGTAGAACATATGAAAAAGTAATTAATTTATTATTAATAAAATACATCTTTCTAATATGATTAGAGTTTTAATTGTATTGTAGCTCCCAACAAAAGGCAAGTTGTAACTAGTTTGTTTTACAAAAGTTAATTTTGTATAAAATACGATAATAATTTCATTAAATTGATATTTACATTAAATACTCAAATAATCACACCATAAACATATACACAAAAATAACTAGAATATGTAAGATTTTGAAGGTATAGGAATATTCATAAAAAATGTTACAATAAGCCCCAGTCTCTCCTACTCGTGCACGGCAAGCGTATTTTTTCCCGCCTATGCTCCGATCCCGGTCCTAAATCTTGAAATCTCGGTGTATTTTATATTACAAATTGCTAAAGATTCAGCTAGCTCAGTAAGACAGTTGTATACAATAATTAGTATATTACGATACAAGTAACAATTAGTAAATTTGCCAAACTAGATTCTTTAAATTGATATAACTTTTTATTTATGAACCAATTGTCATAAACTAAAACCTATATGTTAACGGAAGCTTGCCAAAATCCAATAATGAAAACCACATTTAAATTGGTTGAGCCCATTCGGAGATTAGCGTGAACAAACGCACAGACAAACAGACAAAAATTCTGTTTCCAAGCACCGACCTGTTACGACAATTTCAAACTTATAATTGTAGTTTATTCCGTACAAAATGAACAAAATACAAGCAGAAAATAAATAATTAATCATAACAAGGCGATTGTTCCAAATCAATGAAATCAATTTATTAGTACTAGCAGCCCCCGTGCGGGTACGCCCGCTTGAAATATACGAAATATGTTTATTTAAGTGTATTTAAGAAAATTATATTTACAGTTATTTCATATGAAATGAACTACAAATATAAGTTTATAATGCTTTTTTCTATGAAATATCTTTAATGTTTTACTTATAAGAATTTTTCTTGATTTGAATGTTAAAATCTTACTTCATTCTAAGTTTTATAACAGTAGGTCTACGGAATGTCCACTATAGATTCTGATTACGCGGCGAGTTGATCAAAATGATGCAATTTTAAGAATGGCGTGTTGAGTGGCGGAAATCAACGCTGGACATTTACCTTGGTGCCAGAGCAAAGAATTGCACTTATTAATGAATAATAATTCACTCCGTCGATTGAACGCACAACCGTCGTGTTACAGTCAAATCCTTTTTTTTATGGAAAAGACAAGGCAAACGAGCGTTCGGGTCACCTGATTGTAAGTGATTAACGCCGCCCACGACCCCCTGCAACACCAGAAGGGCTGCAGGTGCGTTGCCTGCCTGTAAGGTGGGTTGGGCTCCGGAGCCCGGCATTACCTGATGCGAAACGCAGTAGCATAAACCTATCACTTCACGCCGGTTTTAAATGCCGGGGGTGGTAATGATCCGGTCGAATCTGCCCATGCGTGTTGCCATTGCTGGTGACGTGACTCTACCACACATACTTTAGTCGCCTCTTTCGACACCACCAATACCAGGATGATCTTATTCTAGGCCGGGATCACCCTTGTGGCTTTGCGCCACGAGGGCCTCAATTTTTTCTGTTGTGCATTAAATAAATCGTAATTTAAGTGTTTTGGGAATTGATTTGATTATGCTTGCAAAAATTGTCGTATTTAATAGAAACATGTTTTTTATTTCACATCTATCTACGTAAATCATGACGTAGTTTTTTTCACATAAATTGCGATTCTGCAAAAAAATCGGGGCTAAAATATATCATTCTCATGTCATTCTCTATCTATCATTGAGAAATTGCAAGCATCACGTGGCTGCTTGAGACAGTGTCAATTTATATTGCAGAATCCTAAGTAAAAGGGTTTTTTCTATAAGAATACTAATAATAATTTAATGGCAAATTTATCGACCTAAGTACTTAAAAGTGATGTATTTTTTTTTGAACTGATTTTAATAAATCCAACCAACCTATATATGATGTAATGTGGGTACGGAAGCTTGTGAGAGAACTGCATTTAAATCAAATTATTGAGTTTGGCGATAACAAACGCACAGACAAACAGACAAATATTTTAAAAATCATTGTTGTGCTCTACTACATTAATAAAGGTCCCCAATAACATTTATTTTTAAATATCTTCCAAGTACAGACACCGACCATTACGTTTTTATTATAAGTATAGATATAGATTTATTGTATTAAATTCAATTTCAAAGTCGTGTAAGTAAAGATGATATCGCAATAAAAATTGTTCTTTTTCTTTACTAGATTAAATATTGTGTATATAAAAGGTTTCAAAATTATAGCATTATTGACAAATTTTAGTCGAGTAGCGTCTACAATGAAATTTAGAAACTTTTTTATGATTTTGTTTCTTGCCATCATATCATCATCTATGGCGAGTGCCCTTAGAGCTGAACAAAAATCGCAATTAGATCCTGCAGATATGGTAAGATTGAACTACATTTCGATTATAAATTAAGATTCAATAAGACGCTGAAATATTTCAAACTGGGGTAGAAAGTGAAGGCTACCTTGCTCTACCTTATTACCTACTGTCTACCTTTCTCTGTTAAAAACAGAGGGCTTTTTCTAGAATAAGTTTATAGTTTTATGTATTTCAATGAACATTCGTTAAATTTAAAATCAGGAGACTACAGACAATAAGAGTGTTATAAAATGATTGACTGACAGAAAGTGGAGAACGATATGTTATCCTCTGAGATATGGTAGCGTCATAATAAATCAAATAATAAACTAATATATATTATTACAGAAAAAAGCTACTAGGGTGGTCTACAAGGCAGCGTCGGCTGCAGCAAGACAAATGAACAGAAACTAAGATCTTTTTATGTTACAACTATATGTATTGACTATATCCTTGATATAATAAAGTTACTACAATTATATCTATTATATTATTTAACCATTATTTATTTGAGACCAGTCGTGGCGCAGCGGCACGAAGTGTGACTGTAAAACCGACTGGGTGTGGGTTCGATCCCCACTCGAGGAGATGAAATATTTACTTAAATTTATATTTCCATTTCTTCGCTCTGGTGTCGAGGTTAATCGAGGCGTTGAGTTCTGCCACTCAACATGCAATGCCTCCAGAATTGGGCAGAAAGTGGGGAACGGAGTGTCTTAACACTAGGTTCCCTCTGTCTACCCTGCTGTGTGCGGGAAACAGCGTGAGGCTGATTTATTTTATTTTATATTATTTAACGTGAGGCTGTTCTATTGATATTTATAGATTATTATAGATTATTGGTGTTGGCCCACAGTGGGTTTAAGTAATGGTTAAGTAAATTTACCATAAAGCTCACTGTAGCTTTGATCTGTTAAATATTGATTGTAGAACATATAAAAAAATAATTGATTTATAATTTATAAAATATATCTTTCTAATATGATTAGAGTTTTAATTGTTTCTAGTTGCCCCGAGCCGGTTCTATGTAGCCCCCAACAAAAGGCAAGTTGTAACTAGTTTTTTTTTACAAAAGTTAATTTTATATGAAATACGATAATAATTTCATTAAATTGATATTTGGATTAAATACTTAAATAATTACACCATAAACTTATACACAAAAAATGACTAGAATATGTAGGGTTTGGAAAGTATAGAAATATTCATAAAAAATAAGTATAGAAATATTCATAAATTTCGCAGAAAGTGGGGAACGGAGTGTCTTAACACTAGGTTCCCTCTGTCTACCCTGCTGTGTGCGGGATACAGCGTGAAGCTATCTTTTTTTATTCATTAAAAATGTTACAACAAGCCCCAGTCTCCCCTACGCGTGCACGGCAAGCGTATTTTTTCTCGCATATACTCCGATGCCGATCCTAAATTTTGATATCTCGGTGTGTTGATATAGATGAATAATATAGATTGCTAAAGATTCAGCCAGTTCAGTACGACAGTTGTATACAATATCTTTTAGGGCAATTAATTAGTAAATTAGCCAAACTAGATTCTTTAAATTGATATAACTTTTTTATTTATGACCGATGTCTTAAAATAAAGACTATATGTTAAAGGCATGCCAAAATCCAATAATGAAAATCACATTTAAATTGGTTGAGCCTATTCCGAGATTAGCGTGAACAAACGCACAGACAAACAGACAAAAATTCTTCTTCCAAGTACAAACACCGACCTTTTACCATTATTTTACAAATATTGATAAAAACTATTACAAATTTATAATTATAGCTTAATTCATACAAAATGAACAAAATACAAGCAGAAAATAAAAAATAAATCATAACAAAGCGATTGTTCCAAATCAATGAAATCAATTTATTAGTACTAGCAGCCCCCGTGCGGGTACGCCCGCTTGAAATATACGAATGTTTATTTAAGGGTATTTAAGAAAATGTTATTTACAGTTATTTTGTATGAAATGAACTAGAAATATAAGTTTGTAATGCGTTTTTCTATGAAATATCTATAAATTTTTACTTATAAGATTTTTCTCTGCATTTGAATGTTAAAATCTTACTTCATTCTAAGTTTTATAACAGTAAGTATACGGAATGTCGTATGATGCAAAACCGATTCATAACTGCTCATATCTTTTGACTGCGTTGTAATAAATAAGCTTTAATACACTAACTTCTGGGCTCCATGGAACGATATACCTGAATATCTGAATGGTCTTGGCAGACGAACAACAAAGTGATCCTATAAGGGTACTGTTTATTTTACTTTTGAGGTACAGAACTCTAAAAAGGATTATTTTTTTACTTTGGTAATTTATAGTAGAAAAATAAAAATTTAATTAAATTCAGTCAGCCTCACGCTGTATCCTGCATACAGCACGGTAGGCAGAGGGAACCTTAGGAGTGGGAGTGTTATGTCATTCCATTCTCCACTTTTTTTCATTGGCATTGCGTGTTGAGTGGCTGAACTCAACGCCGGGTTTTTTGCCAAAGAAATGAAAACATTAATAAATAATAATTCACTCCCTCGAATGTAAATTAAACCCACAACCGTCGTGTTACAGTCGAACCCTTGTGGCCCTGCGCCACGACGTCCTCAATTTTTTATGTTGTGCAAGTGTTTTAGGAAATGATTTGATTTTGCTTGCAAAAATTGTCGTATTTTAAGAAAAATGTTTAGTTATTTCACATCCACCTACGTAAATAATAACCATGCGCCCACTGCAAACGTATTTTTTTCACATAAATTCCGGTTCTGCAAAGAACTCCGGGCTTAAACATAGACTATATACTCGTATAGCTCCACAAATATTTATCTATCATTGAGAAATTGCAAGCATTACATGGCTGCTTGAGACAGTGTCAACTTACATTGCAGAATTCTAAATACGAGGATTTTTTCTATCATCATACAAATAATAATTTACAAATAATATCAAAAAACAAAACATAGAAAAATAAAAAATTAGCTAATTCAATAACGGTTCAACGGTTGTATAAAATAACTCTATTATATATGGAAAATAGCAAATTTATCGAACTAAGTACTTTAAAGTGATGTATTTTTTTATTTATGAACCGATTGTAATAAACCCAACCCTATATATAATATATAGTATATATAATATATAGTAAAGTAACGTATGTATGGAAGCTTGCGAGAATCTAATGTTGAAAACTGCATTTAAATTAAATTAATGAGATTGGCGGTAACAAACGCACAGATAAACAGATAAATATTTTAAAAATCATTGTTGTGCTCTACTACATTAATAATGGTCCCCAATAAAATTTATTTTTAAATATCTTCCATGTACAGACACCGACCCGGTACGATTTTATTGTAAGTATAGATATAGATTTATTGTATAAAATTCAATTTCAAAGTAGTGTAAATAATAAAGATCATATCGCAATAAAAAATGTTTTTTTTTTCTATACTTGATTAAAATATCTCTATATCTTATAAAATAAGAACGCATTTCGTCTCTGTCTGGCCTTTCTAAGCGATCTTCTTCTAAACCACCCAACGGATTTTGATGTGGTTTTCACCATTAGGTAGAGTATTTCTCGGGGAAGGATTATATATGGTTTATTATATGTATATTTTAATGTAATTTGACATAAATATGATAAATGTGCATAAAGTCCTACCCGTTGAGAAACTTTCACGCATGCGCTGCTTTAATGGTAAGTCCTACATGAAAACAATGTACTAGATTATTATTCCTCTTAATAAGATCTACAAAAAAGTCAGCGACAGCATATTTGTATCTTCTAAGGATAACATACAGTGAGCATATTTCTGTCTAAAAATAGTAATTTGAATATATTTTTTATTGTGAGGGATGTTTGCCCATAATGGTATCAACCCTTATCCTTTTAAATACTTTATTAAATTTCTACGTTAAACGAAGATAAAATTTGTCTTTTACACTAATTGGAAATTACGAATAGTTTTCGAGAAAAACGCATTTAATTGTTGATACATCGCGCCGACTACAAACCGCAGATTTGGCTCATGTTTCGTTTATCCCTTACTCATAAAGCATATAAATAAATATATTAGTTACGTTGGCCATTTAATGTAGATAATAACTGTTTTTTACTGTTTTTCATTTTAATAAGTACTTTAGAAGTTGTTACAATATCAAAAAACTCTTGCTGTGTAACGGCTCGCCGCCCACCACGCGTCCCCCCGCGCCCCGTAACCTTTTGCTTATAAAAAGGGATCCACCGCACCATCATCATCATTATCATCATGTTGCCCAAGGCTGGGAAGAGCCCGCAGCCTGAGGGATACCGATCTATAACACTCCTTAGCGCGGTCGCCAAGCTGTTCGAGAAGTTATTCCTCTCACTTCTCCAGTCGCACATCCACCCACGAAGCGAGTAGTTTGGCAAGTGGGTATACCACTCTGGTTATACTACGCCGCGACAGCGATCAACCGAAAGGAGAGTGCAATAGTAGTCTTCTTCGACGTAGTACGCGTATTCGACCGCGTCTGGCACCCGGGCCTACTTCATTGTGCTCAGAGCCGGCACCCCCCAGCACGTCACGCATGTCTTTGCCTCCGTGCCTCAGTGACAGGACATTTTGCGTGAGAGTTGAGAGGTCGAGGCCTAGCAGCGACTCGATCGCTGCCATTGTTTCCCAGGGCAGCATTTTATCACCTGCTCTCTACGCACTATACACTGATGACATCACAACGCCCTAGCGAATATCATTCAACGAGAAATCCTGCAGGTGGTCCAGAACCTCATCCTCCGTCGAGTGACGCAGGCGCCATACTAAGTGAGGAACACCACGCATCATCGCAACATAAAAATAGAAAACCTGGAGGTACACATTGGTCGTCTCGCGTCCAACGCATTCCGCTGCGCCAATGTATCACCTGCACCTAAGGAGCAGCACTCTGTGGCATACCCGGCCGCCCGAGGTCAGACGTAAGACTACTTCCGAGGGACTTTCTATTCTCCTCCAAATCCGACTCATGAGCCTTGCATTGATCCTTGGTCGTTGGTTAAGCTGGGCCTCCCTCAGGAAGCCGAGGGTCTCTCCTGACTGAGTTGACCGCCTAGATGGCAATTGATAATCCTTCCAATTACATACTGTGTCAACGCCCAGATGTCGTTCGGAACTACTACGGAGATGGACGAGAGAATGCTTCAATTCTGCGCCTGGCTCTATAGCAAAGTTAATTTATAAGCGATTGCACGTATTTTGGAGTTATCCAATAATTATAATGTATTTCAACGCGACATAGTTGGTTACATCTTCGTTTAAGTATTTTCTGGTAAGAGAATAGTAGGTAGTCTGTTGTTTATAATTTCTTACGTTAAAGTTTTCTGTTGTTTGTGTCATTTGTTTAAGAGTGTTTTTTTAAACAATTGGAATATCCTTATTGGAACTACGAAAATGCGGGTTGCATTAAGGTTTAAATAATTTTCACATTAGTAATCTTAAGTGTTTTGCAAACATAGGTACATTACATGAATAATTCCGTAGTTAAAGCGGGCGAAGCCGTGAGCGGGTCGCTAGTTGTGTATATAAAAGATTTCAAAATTATAGCGTTATTGAGGAATTTTAGTAGAGTAGCTGACTTGCCTAACTGCCTTTACAATGAAATTTAGAAACATTTTTATTATTTTGATTCTTTGCTTCATATCATCTATGGCGAGTGCCCTTAGAGATAAACCAAAATCGAAATTAGAACCAGCAGATTTGGTAAGATTGAACTACATTTCGATTACAAATTAAGATTCAATAAGAAGCTGAAATATTTCAAACTAGGGTAGAAAGTAAACATTGTCTTACCTTACTCTGTTGAAAACAGAGGGCTTCTTCTAAAATAAGTTTATAGTTATATGTATTTCAATGAACATTCATTAAATTTAAATTCAGATGACTACAGACGATAACGAGAACGATATGTTATCCTCTAATTTATAGCTATACTATAAATTCATAATAAATCAAATAATAAACTAATACATATTATTAAATTTAATACAGAAAAAAGTTGCTAAAGTGGTCTACAAGGCAGCAAAGCAAAAGAACAGAAACTAAGATTTTTTTTATGTTACAACTATATATATTGCCTATATATCCTTGATATAATAAAGTTATTATGAATCATATCTATTATTTTATTTAACGTGAGGCTTTTCTGAAGATTATTCGTGTTGGTCCACAGTGGATTTTATGGTAAAGTAAATTTACCATAAAGCCCACTGTAGCTTTGATCTGAATGACTATATTTTTAACATTTTATTGTTAATTCACGCTTAGGAATGAAAAATATTTTAAAATTTCTAGATTTCTGATTTGGTCGTTGCTAACAATTTAGTATGGAAGGAAAATTTTGCTATGACTACAATTTTAACATTTAAATTTACCAATTAAAGTCCTGGTCAATTAGGCCTCCTTTGTTGGCATTTACTCCCGTGGACACAGGTATCACGTTGTTTTTGATTGAGGCATGTCAAAGGAGTGTGACTGCTGACCGCGTTTTCATGGATAACTTCATACTTTTAACGATGTAATTTGGTATTCTAATTTTAGAGTTTGGACATCGGACAAGAATGGTAATACCTTTGAAGTAATGGTGTTTATAGTAAAATTATCTATCTTGGTGGTACATTGAATTGATTGAAGAATTACTTATAGGTCCCCACTGTTAATCCTAATAAACTATTAGGCTTGTTTATTTTCTTTTTAGTTTTATACAGTTTTGTTTTTATAAATATTTTTTTATTTTTCACTTTTTTGTTAGGATTCATTATAGTAATCATGATATATCTTTTTCAAATCCTGGTATTGATTTTAGCTTTAGCTCTTGAATTTGATATTTTTTCTTTACTAAGTCCGATGGCGTCCTAGAGCCGCCTTTTTTTAACGTCACCTATCTAAGAACACTTGGGCTGCTCATACAAATCAAATGATACCTCAATTATGTAAATTTGTTCAACGGTTTTGGACATATGAGGTAATAAAGAATATTACATACATATATATACATACATAAATACATACAAGATACGCGCGAAAAACTTCCTTAGCAGTCGGGAAAACGAAAATAAAATATATATTATATTTCCTTAAGAACATTTATTTAAATAAATAACATAAATAATAATAATAATAATACACTCTCTCAAACAACAAAATTAATTTCCGCCCTTAATTATGGAAGTGGCTTGACCAACTACTTGAACTGCTGGACCAGCTGAAATGATTGCATCGCGAACACGTTGTCCGGCCTTCTCCTGCAAAGAAATTATATTATTATTTCATTACAACCAATTTAGAGAACGTTGTGGTGCATCTGTATTGATAGAGAGTATTCACACTATAGTGCTGGTCACAGTTTGTCGTTCTGATATTCATAATTGGACTTGACGTGAATGATACTACGAATAAACTGATTGTTTGATTGAAGATCGAAACGAGAGTGAATTATGACTACATAGTGTGAATTCTACCTAAATGCGAAGGTTATGATGTGGTGAATTATTTTCGTTTCTCCGCTGTTATAAAACGCTAAAGTTCATCATTAAATTCCACCATATTAAAAATGAACGGTGCGAGGGATATGGAGTGTCGTAATACTAGGTTCCCAAAGAGAATTGCAGTGCTAAATCTATTAAATATATATTATTAAACGACTATTCCAAAAGTCATCCCATCTTGCTTTATATGTAATCAAGCCTTCATTGTTCAAAAATAAATGTAACATAGATACTAAAGGAAATAAAAATAGTTACCAATTCCTTCAACGGGTTCCACGGAGCGGCCGCGACGGTGCTCAGCGCCGTGAAGCAGGCGAACACGAAGAACAACACTTTGGTGAATTTCATTTTGAATGTTCAATATAATATGTTGGGAAACTTCTAAAGCTGTCTCAGTAAAGTTCACTTCTGAATAAAGATGCTAGTAGACGTTTGTTTATATTGCAGTAAGTAAGCGACATGAGCGAGTTACTTTCAAATTATGAGCTTAGGAAATTTATCCTTTATTCTCATATAAATAAAATAAATGTTGCTTTTGCAAAACTTATACATTCCACATATTTTTAGTACTTACTGGTTAAGGGACTCCATGCTAAAAGTGATTCCCCGTTTACTTTTCTTTTTTTATCAGTTCTACTGACCACAAATTTCATTCGTCATTGCGTTTTTTTTATTTTTATTGTGTTGTGATTATTTTTATTGTGTTCTATTTACAATGAATGAGGTTTATCGAATATAAGAAATTTTCAGCTTTCTACAATATTTAACAAAAATCAGTCAAATGTGAGTTAGCCTCCAACAAAAAGGGATAACTTTTATCTATAAAAAAGCGGACAAGCCTCGCACACCCAGAGTTTCGTATAATAATTGGAGGTCACGACCTTTTTCTGAAATTAAAGCTTAGCTTAGCCAGAGCCATTTCATACTTCCCTTGAACTAGCGCCTTTAATACCCAATTTTGCTCCACTTTTACGGCTGTTATTTTTAGGATCTAACAGCAAAAGTATAGTTTTCAGATTTTTTCCTGAACTAGTACTGTAAATGCTAGCTGCCAAATGTTATAATTTTACCGGAGGTACCCTATTAATTTTGATTCCCTTTATAGCGTCGAAATACGCGTTTTTGCGTTTTTTATAAGCGGCCATATCTTTTTTACATAAATGTAGAAATTCATTTTTTTTAGAAAATCTTTTTAGAAAATAGGGCCGTTGATCTGAGTATATGATTTAAATTTCTACTCGATATGTCCAACCGTTCTTGAGACAACGGCTCTTGACAGACAGAGAGACGGACGGACTACAAAGTAATTATATAAGGGTTCCTTTTTTCCTTAAAAAGTACCCTAAAAACCCTAAAAACGAGCAAACAATCACTCCCGTTTGTTGTATGGAAACCCCCTTAATATTGGTTGTATTCAGTTTTTTAGCATTTGTGCTGCAGAAGCAACAGAATTACTTCATCTGTGAAAATTCCAGCTCTCTAACATTACGGTTCATGAGCTACAATCCGATAGCAGACGGACAGACGGACAGGCGGATAGTGGTTTCTTAGTAACAGAGGAACCCTATTAAATCAAATCAAAATCAAATCAGCTTCACGCTGTATCCCGCACACAGAAGGGTAGGCAGAGGGAACTTAGTGTTAAGAGACTCCGTTCCCCACTTTGCCGAATTCTGGAGGTATTGCGTGTTGAGTGGCAGAACTCAACCTCGACACTAGAGCGAAGAAATGGAAATACACATTTAAATAAATATTTTATCTCCTCGAGTGGGGATCGAACCCACAACCAGTCGGTTTTGTCGGTTTTGCCGATAGTGCCGAAGAAGTCAGTATGATGTTAAGCAAAAAAAAAACAACCGCTATTATTCCGTTAATTGGAAAAAAACAACTCATCCGTTTGTTATATTATCAATTTTGCGCTTTTTACCGCGTATCGATCGTAGAACGATGATTTTTACTCTACGAGTAGACAAAGGAAATTTGTTCTTCCCCAAATTTTGATGACATTGCATGGGGAAGGGCGGAACTTAACTCTGCGCATCAAACAACTTAGTTCTACT
This sequence comes from Heliconius erato x Heliconius himera, assembly GCA_013421005.1. Classification (NCBI taxonomy): domain Eukaryota; kingdom Metazoa; phylum Arthropoda; class Insecta; order Lepidoptera; family Nymphalidae; genus Heliconius; species Heliconius erato x Heliconius himera. Next base: position 9,942 of record JAATLQ010036722.1, on the reverse strand, counting down.
AAGGTAAGGGGAATCACTTTTACCGGGAGTTCCCTTAACACAAATTACACTTCACTAAGAATACTTAATGTGCTTAAAAATGTTATTGTATATTTTATGAACATGCAAATAAGTACTATTTTTGCTTCACCCATAATTTACAAATTACTTCCTTGACTCATTATTTACTGCAATATAAACGATCGACTGCTAGCGTCTTCATTCAGAAGAGAACTTTGCAGAGACAGCTTTGGAAGTTTAACAACATATTATATTGAATATTCAAAATGAAATTCACCAAAGTGTTGTTCTTCGTGTTCGCCTGCTTCACGGCGCTGAGCACCGTCGCGGCCGCCCCGTGGAACCCGTTCAAGGAATTGGTAATATATAAAGCTGTTTTAACTTAAAAGTAAAAATATTTAAAAGAGAACTTTTGCTCCACGAAAATTTTATTTATTATATTTCATTATTTCTTCGCTCTGGTGTAGAGGCAAAGCGCGGCGTTGAGTTCCGCCACTCAACACGCAATGCTTCCGGAACTCGGCGGTAAGTAAGGATAGTGGATGAATTATTTTCTTTTTCCAGCTCCAATTAGGGTGAAAAGTGGAGAATGGAATTACTCTATTTTTCTAGACTACATATTTCCTTCTTGGTATTAAGAGAAGGTGCGACTGAAAAACAAACTTATTTAACTTTTATTTACTTTTTATTAAGTGTATTAGCTATATATACAGTATATATAGTCTAATATAGAAACCAAAAAAATGGGATATACTTTGATTCTTAGATTTTATATAAAAAGAATAATATATGTTTTGTAGGTTCCGGCGTTGAATTGCGCTTAACTTAACACACTTAACTTAACACACATTTGGGGAACGGATCCTTACACTAGATTCCCTCTAGTAACCCTTGTATATAAAAAAAAAATAAAAATGTTTTGTTCTTTGCAGGAAAAAGCGGGACAACGTGTACGTGATGCGATCATTTCCGCTAAGCCAGCAGTTGACGTGGTTGGCCAAGCAGCTGCCATAGTAAAGGGAGGAAACTAGTTGTTTGAAGACAATGTATTAACTTATGTTAAGTGTATATATAGATATTAAATATTATTATAATTAATTATTTATAAATAAATATTACTACAGCTTCATTATATTCGTTTTATTTTAATTTTTGAGACCGTCGTGGCCTGGTGGTATAAAGTTGTGATATTTAATATTTACATTGCCTCGCTTTGGTAACGAAGCAGATCGCGGCGTTAAATTCCGCCACTCAATATCACATCTCATCCTTAGAGTTCGGTGGAAAGTGGAGAAAATCTTATATAGAAACAAAACGATTTAAATTGTTAAAATTGAAATGTATATATGAAAGAAATAAAATATCATAAATCAATTAAAATCTTGGCGACGGAAAATTTACTCAAATATTATATTTTGTAATTTATTTTGAAACAATTTATCTATAAAAAAAATGTAATTGATATGAAATCAAATATTTACTCTTAACATTGATAATAAAAATTAAAGATAAAACATCTATTAATATCAATTAATTTAAATATAAATATTACAACAAATATTTCAATTATAAATTAGTAAGATGTACACACATAATACCAAAATATGATTTACCTTAAATAGTTAAACAATAATCATTTAAGATTCAGAGTGTCGCACACACAAGCCATAAATCCGTCCTGGTCGGTGACTGGCTCGCTTCAAGAACCAAAGATTTTTTTTTGAATTGGCTTTATTGCTGTTGACCCTGAATGGTCTTACAGAGAGAAACGAAATAAATTATTTCACCTGAGTAACATCTTAGATTTCTCACAACCCTTGTAATCATATCCTACCAATATTGTAAATATGAAAGTTTGTGAGAATGGATGTTTGTTCCAATTTCACGCAAGAATTACTCAACGGATTTAGATGATTTAGATGAAGCTCTACAATAATATAACTTGTACATCAGAATAACATATAGACTATCCTAGACTCGGGCGGCTTCGCCCGCTTGAACTATATAAATATTATATTATTTTATTTTGTCATTAAATATATTTATGAAATTATTTTTAGTTTAGGGGATGAATTCTAATAAACCGTGAAACATGTGGACAATGAAATATTTTTAAGAGTCTGAATTTAAAATTTTATAAAAATCGATGCCGATTTAAAGATTTATCTATACAAATTTTCAACTCCTATTCTACCTCTTCAGGGTAAAAAAAAAAGGTAAATTTTATGACTCAGTGACACAACGGGCTCAAACTTATAAAACGTAGCAGTATTTAAGTTTTTTATGTATTCCTTTATATTCACATTGATAGTGTGATTATTTCCGCTTTTACGGTCTATCTCGATGAGCAACATTGCGATTGAGCTTTCAACGCGCATTTTGATTAAAATATTTTGAAAATAAATGTTAAAAGTAGTTTTAATTTTGACTTATTTCTGTTTTCTCTGTAAAAAAAAAAACATATTTCGGTACGGAGCGCAATAGATGAGCGAGATTTATTCATTACCAGTGCGAGGAAATGAAAATATTAAATATTTCATTTCCTCAAGTGGAAATAGAACCCACAACCTGTCGCGTATAGATGTAACGTTCTCGCTCTCTCTTACTTATTATTACTATAATCAGATTGTAGAGTATACTTCCTTCGTCTTTTATTCCACTTCACTTGATGAGACGCGTCGTCCACGAAAACGTTGCAAACGTTCATGTTTCTTATAACTTACATATAAAACTATGTTAACTAAAAACTAAAAATGAAACTAATATTTTGGCTTCGAATACTTTGGTAATATTTATTTGAAAACAAATACATTATAATAATACATGTTTTTATACATTTCATATAGATTCTAAGTATATTTATTTAAATCTAACGTCCGCCCCGTACTATGGCAGTCGCTTCACCGACCACGTCAACTGCTGGCTTTGCTGAAATAATCGCATCACGTACACGTTGTCCTGCTCTTTCCTGGAAAAGACAACAAAATATATTCTTTGTTGAGAGATTAGAGAATAATTTCTTTCGTGAAATAAATAAGAAGTAAGATGTAATTTTCTTTCGTAAGTGTGGTTCCAAATATCCTCCATATCAGGGTGGACAAGGGAAAACTGGTGTGAAGCCACTAGGTACTTTACTCTCCGAATTAATGTATAACATTATGTGTTAAGTAACTCAACGCCGTGCTGTGGCCTAACTAGAGCAAGGAAATGAAAAAGTAGTAATCGAACCCACAAACATAGCATTTACAGTCATATATTGTAACACTGTGCAAGGAGTAACTATTCTCTTTATTATTTAAAGAGAATAGTTACTCCTTGCACAGTGTTATTTTCTTAACTAAGGTAGAGTAAACTAAGATATTATTGATCTTAAACTAGCTACACGCTTCTGCGTTACGCGCATTTATATACAGTTCCGTTTCCCACCTTCCGCCGAATTCTAGAGGCATTGAGTGATGAATGGCGGAACTCAACGCCGCGCTTTGCCTTGTTACCAGACCGAGAAAATAAAAATATTTAATATTTTATCCTGTCGAGTTAGAATTGAACCCGGAATCTATCACGGCTGCAACTGCACTGCTTGAGCCACGTCTGGCCTCTGATCTAAAACTATTTTGTATAACCACAGCATATTACCAATTCTTTGAACGGGTTCCACGGGGCGGCCGCGACGGCGCTCAGCGCCGTGAAGCAGGCGAACACGAAGAACAACACTTTGGTGAATTTCATTTTGAATATTCAATATAATATGTTGAGAAACTTCTAAAGCTGTCTCTGTGAAGTTCACTTCTGAATGAAGATGCTTAACAGCCAATATATTTATATTGCAGTAAGCAAACAATATAGAAGAATCACAGGTTAACTAATATTTAAGCTAAAGTATGTCTTATTACTATTAGTATACGACCTATATATATTTTGCTTGACGTATAAAGTGCAGATAGTCTCGGGTCAAACTTGTAAGGGACCTCACAGTAAAAGTGATTCCCCTTACATTATATATGTGTAGATACAAATAATAGTAACTTGTATGATAATTATAACAGTATATTAATTATTATTTAATTTATTAATTAATCATTTAAAGCTTTAGAGATATTTAGTTATCTTACAATTCTATATTATTAAATTGATTATAGTTAATAATAGAGGTGATTCCCCGGAATTCTGAATTAATTAATATAGTATATCTCTGTAGATGGGACAGTGTTTCACTGTAAGCGCGCTGGTCGTGGGTACAATTCTTATTCGGGCCAATACATATATAGTCCATTATAAATATAAGTATGCTATGAGTACTGCTTGTATAAACGACGATAGTCATTTCCTTTGAGATAATTTGCTATATTGAGTTGAAGCAGTGAAGGCGAGTGTTAGTGCATTGTAAAAGGAAGCCTACACCTGTGCTTGCAGGTCCCAGGCCTCATGGGCCTAATAGGCACAACCGTGTCACTGTAAGCGAGACAGGCTATGGTTTCTATTCACGCTCGTGGAACTATAGTTAATATTTTCATTTCTTCGCTCTGATGGCTAGGCTAAGCACGGCGTTAAAGGCAAGAAGGCGGCAAGTAGTGGGAAAAAGAAATCTCCTAATAGGAACGGAGTGTCTTAACAATAGGATTCCAGGTCCCACACCAAGAAAATGAAAATACTTTATTTCCCCGAGTAGGAACTAAATCCACAATTCTGTGCGGTACAGTTAGACACTAAGCCACTACACCACAACGGCCTCTTTATTTTTTTTACGTTCACGCTGCATTCCGCACACAGCAGGGTAGGCAGTAACAGGCAGTGGCAGGGTAGGCTAGTTTTAAGAAACTCCGTTCCCCACTTTCCACCGAATTCTGGAGGCATTGCGTGTTGAGTGACGGAACTCAACGCCGCACTTTGCCTAGACACCAGCGAAGCGAGCGAAGAAATAAAAAATACCAATACATTTAAATAAATATTTAATTTCCTCGAGTGGGGATCGAACCCACAACCAGTTGTGTTTATTATTCACAAATTTTTATATTTATGATATTCGTAAAGTAATAGTAATAGTAACTATGACTTAAAACTAAGATTCATATCAAAACAAAATAAAAAAATAAAGCTATATGTTTACGCAAAAAAAGTAGGCAGTGTAGTAAAATAAAAAAAAATACGCATTGATGACGTCAATTGATGGAATCTGTACAATGATAAAGCTTGAGGAGAGGCATCCTAATGTTACAACACTCCATGTCCAATTTTTGCCAAATTGTCAAGACATTGCATGTTGAGTTGCGGAACTCAACGCCGTGCGTCAAAAATGTAGTCTTTCTTACATCTGGGGAATGATTTTTAACGGGACATCCCTTAAAACGATAGACCTAAGAATATGTAATATGTTTTGTAAACGGCGTTTACTCTATATGTATGAATATAAGAATCATTTTTGCTTAACATATAATTAACATATTACTTTGTTATCGTGTTATTTACTGCAATATAAACGAACGTTTGTTAGCATCTTCATTCAGAAGTGATCTTCGCAGAGACAGCTTTAGAAGTTTCTCAACATATTATATTGAATATTCAAAATGAAATTCACCAAAGTGTTGTTCTTCGTGTTCGCCTGCTTCACGGCGCTGAGCACCGTCGCGGCCGCCCCGTGGAACCCGTTCAAGGAATTGGTAATATACAGTATATTATACAAAATAGTTTTAGATCAAAAATATCTTAGTGTTGTATGGTTATGTCACTTTTAGGATCTTATTGGAGAAATTTATAAGTAATTTGGAAGGTTAGGTTATTTACTCATTGCGCAGTAAGCCAGTCAGCCAGTCTGACTGGAAAAGCGATGGTTGTGGGTTCTTTTTCCACTTCTTTTATATCCTCGTTTTAGTTACTCAAAGTTCGTTCCTTTTTGCTCTAGCTTAATATGGAAAAAAACGTGAAGATGAAAAAGGTAGATGGTATCAACCTATTTTCCACGAAAAAAAAGTTTTTTTATATATATATTTTTAGAAGAAATATATATTTTTCGTCTGTTACAGGAAAGAGCAGGACAACGTGTACGTGACTCGATTATTTCGGCTAAACCAGCTGTCGACGTTGTTGCCGAAGCAGCTACCATTGTACGGGGCGGCTAGTAAATTTAAGTAAACATACATAATATATATTATATTAAATGTATAAAAACATGTATTATTATAATTAATTCGTCTTCAAATAAATCTTACCAAAGTATCAAACCAAAATATTTGTTTCATTTTTAGTTTCAAGTTTTATATAAAAATATATAAAAAGCATGAACGCCTGCAATATTTTCGTTGTCAACATGTCCAAACGAGCGAAATGTAAGGAAAATACCACACAAGTAGATGGAACTAATAATACGCATTATAAAACGTAGAAGAGAGAGAAAGAGAAAGAGAGAGAGAGAGTATTTTACAAATAAAATCAAAATTATTATTATTTTATATCTTAATACATCTCATCATATTGGCCTATATGTAATTTAAGTCTATACACATTACTCAAAGTAAATAGTAAAATAAACTTGGATATTAATTCCGATTAATTTTTATCGCACTTATAAAGAGATGTAATATTTATATTATTTATAATACTATAAATGTAATAATTTTAAGGATAGACATCTTTCCACTTTAATGCAAAACCAATAAAGTGAAACTGTACAGTATTCAGCGTACATATCAGATTAACACAAAAGCTACAAATTTATGTAAAGATTTAATATAATATAGCAACAAATTTCTTTTATTACAAATATAAATGTCACCATCACAGTACGAAATTAAATTCTAGCTTTTAACCATTTCTTTTAATCAGAATCTATTTTAATATAGATAGATAGTACATCGAAGTTGTGTAAAAGATTGAAAAAATACGCTTTTTCCACATGTGTATCATATATATCAAAAAAGTACTTTACTATCAGTTTAAGGAAATAAAGCCTGTTGACGGACAGACAGGAGTCTTATTAAAAGGTTTCTGTTTTACCATTCGGATAAGGATGCCTAAAAATCAGTCAAATAAGACATACGTAGTAGCTTGTAAACTAATTAAAAACACGATTCCCACAAAAACATGGACGATATTTTAATAATTTTCGACTGCCTTATTTATTTTGACTTCAAGTAACCAACATAATGAATAACATCAAATCGACAAATTCCACTTTTCTTTTTACCCTTTTTATAAATAATTCAAAACAATAAAACGTGAGAATTTACGGTTTCGTTGTTTATTGATATTAAAAACAGTAGAGGAAATATAATGTCGCATTATTCCATAGCGTTCGTTCTTTTAAGTAAGTCTTTCTTTGCCTTTTTTATTATTCGCTTAAATATATTAAAGCATAGGCTTTACTCTGTCACAATAAACTAAAAATATCAAAAATTTTCGGGCAAATATAGATATTAATATATATTTTGATATTATTAATTTTCAATGCTGTTTAAAATACAGCGCTAAGTAGTTTCTCTTGATACCTTCACGTGTTCTTCTAACAAGAAGCTATACAGACGGACAGACAGATAAAGACAGAGTAAGGGACAGATAGACAGACAATAAAGTAACCATATAAGAGTTCCATATAAATTAATTAACCCTTATAAGGTTCCAAATAACCATAAGGGTTTTATATTTTTTATGGTACTGAATCTTAAAAATGAAATAAACGAGTAATTAATAAGTAAAGTATAAGAAATTATGTTAAATATATTTTGATATGTCATAAACCTTGTTATTACATTACGAAGATGAACTTTTAAAAATAAAACCTTTTTTTTTAGTATTTACTTTTTAGTTATATCTTTTAGTCGCTACACAAATTGGAGCAAATTATGTAAATATAAACTCAACAAAACCTGGTCGGGTGCGATTTTATCCAAAAAATTCGGTGTTTCGAAAGTCTGATTTGATAGATAGAGGCTGTATTGTTTTCATTAAAGATTGTCCAGCTGCTTATAAGTAAGTAACATTTCATATAAATAACTTAACTTAACTTAGCTTCACGCTTTATCCCTTGCGGGGTAGTCAGAGAGAACGGAGCGCCAAACGCTACGGTCTCTAAATATCTCTTTCGCCTCGTCCACTGTCATCAACCTCTTCATACATGCCCTTCGGGGGGTCCTCATGCTTTTTACGTGACCTTCCTCCAGTATCTTTGATACTGTGTTTTCGAAGGTCAACCGATGTCTACCCCTACCTCTCTTACCACTCACTTTTCCATCATAAATCTTTTTTGCCATTCTTTCATCACTCATTCGTTCGACGTGCCCAAACCAGCTGAGCACGTTCTTCTTCATTCTCACCGCTCATATAAATATTTTTATATTTAACTGATGTCAATAAATATGGAACAGAACAGTAATTGTAGAGGCCTCTCGTTCCAAAGCAAAGCGCGGCGTTGAGTTTCGCCTTCATAATTTGACGAAAAGCGGCGAACGCTGTCTTAATGGGGAACGTAATCTCTACACTAGATGCCCAAGATGCCCAGGCCCTCTAATAAAGCTAAAAACAAATACATAAATTTACATTCAACATATACTTCAAAATTATGTATATTATTTTACAACATTGTAATATTATCTAATCAAACGTGAGATTTTAGAGTTCAGACATTGGTCTCGGATATACATATTTATTATTGTTTACATATATATATATCTAAGTGTTTCCCAGTTCTGGTTAAACAAAAGTTTTCACTTTTATATAATATGTTGATTGAATCAGGTATAGCCGTAATGGATACATCAAAATGTTGAGATATGTATACACATAAGGCTAGTCGTGGCGCAGGGGCACTAAGTGTGACAGTAAAACCAACTGGTTGTGGGTTCGATCCTCACACGAGGAGATGAAATATTTACTTAAATTTATATTTCCATTTCTTGGCTCTGGTGTCGAGGCTAAGCGCGGCGTTGAGTTCTGCCACTCAACACACAATGCCTCCAGAATTCGGCAGAAAGTGGGAAACGGAGTGTCTTAACACTCGGTTTCCTCTGCCTACCCTGCTGTGTACGGGATACAGCGTGAAGCCGATTTTTTTTAGTAATAGAGCCACAAAGTTATTATACATAGAGTATGGGAGCCACAGACAGTCCTGTGAGAGCGAGTGTCCAACAAACAATAAAAGGGAAGATGAGAGACCCATACATATCTTTACCTAGTCACAAATGCGTAGAGAAATATTTATAGCAAATTTCAATTTATATACTGTAAACAGATGTTTACAGTAGTTAGTTAGCACACCTTCAATGTTTTAAACGTTACACTAAAAATGTAAAAAACAAATAAAAACGTCCAAAATTCACATTTACATTTCAATAAAAATTAAGATTGCTCACTTACTTCTCTTTGTATACATCTCAATGAATAGAACTCACAACCATCGCGCTAACAATCAGAGGTTGTGCTACTGGACCATGGTCACATCGCCACCTTCTTCTGTATAACAAGCCGTCGGTATAGCGGAAATGCGTATATCTCTATCTCTATATATATAATAAGACAGTAAAAATATTTTGTCTGTACATTTAGTAATTTTGACTGAAATGGATAGAGGGACACTTAAAAAGAATAATAGAAAGCAAAAAGATTTTTTTTGAATTTCTTATCTGTCTGTCTGTCTGTCTGTCTGTCGACATATTTCTGTCCGCATTTTTCTCTGAAAGTACTGAACCGATTTACTGAAAATTTCACCATTTGTTTTGTTTTAACTCAACTTAAGTACTAAAGTTTGGTTCATCAAAATCGGTTCATTAAAAAAAAAGTTATCGTCATTTGAATGAACTCAAGGCATTAGCTTGCCTGCGAATATTATATAGCAATCGCGCTGGTATGACCCTGGCTAAAGAATGACGTTCGAAACGTCTGGGTTATATGACTGTTGATAAAAATATATATTTTTGAAGCACTATTATATAATATTTTATACAATAAAGTAAA
>JAATLQ010036721.1:0-42166 GCA_013421005.1 Heliconius erato x Heliconius himera | reverse complement strand
CCCCCCCCACTCTGCAGAGTTTACTTACTTACTCGCTATGCTGCGCGAGGATACACTCCGCATTTTTTATTATTTCATGATTTTCTTTAGAGTGATATTTTTAAATTCGTTATATATTTTGAATGGATTGTCCGATTTTGTTAATGTAAAAAGTACTTTACACATATTGAAATTATCTTTAATAAAATATCATTTAATAGAATAAGGATTTATGCAGAGGTATAAATAAAATGGTGGTATTAACTTATAAAATATAAAAATGTAGTTATATTGTCATAACTATAGCAGTTGGACATATGGTATCGCGGACTTTTTTATAGATATTGATGCGTCCTATAATACTGTAGAACATTATTTTGTTCTATCATCAATAGTTTTCGCAGCGCACGCGATAATAAAAATTTTTAGATCAATTTTTTCACACATTATTGCATTTTTCTTAGGGATCCCTATTTTTTTTGCAAATTATAATATAATATGTGGGACGGTGAAGATGCAGCTTTCTAATAGCGAATGAATTTTTGAAATTGGTCCGGTAGTTGTCGTGTGAAAACAATACAAACATACACACATACATACATACAAAAATACAAATCTTACCGTGTACATCAAAGGTATTTATTATTATAATAGGTTATACAAATATACCTATTATAAATATAATTACAATTTTAGTGCGATATTTTTTCCAGAATTCGGCGGAAAATGGGGGACAATTTCTTAACTAGGTTTCCTTAACCCACCCAAAAAGAATGCTTTTTTATGGAGTTTATATAATATTTTATTAATAATAATTGAGATCTCATTTGCAGTATCAATTAAAGATTTTTTTTATGGAAAAGACAAGGCAAACGAGCGTTCTGGTCACCTGATAGGACCGCCGTCCACTACTCCGTGCAACATCAGAGGAGCTACAGGTGCGTTGCCGGCCGCCAAGATGACTTGGGCGCCGGAGCCTAGCAATACCTGATACGAAACGCAGTGGCATAAAGCCGCTACTTAACGCCGGTTTTAAATGCCGGAGGGGTAATGATCCGGACGAGTCTGCCCATGCGTGTTGCCATTGCTGGCGACGTGACTCTACCACACTTACTTTAGTCGCCTCTTCGACGACACCACCAGTACCAGGATGATCCTATTCTATTCTATATATGCCGGGATCACACGGCAAAGAAAACGAAGATGTCATATACCTAAATATAGTAAATTATCATTCTAGTAATAAACTCTTTTTTAATCCTATATCACTCACTGTGTTTTATAGTTTAACATACACATTTTGTAAAATATCATTTTAAGCTATAATTAACTTTTATTGAAGTATCTTCAAAACTAAGACGCATCTGATTTCATTAAAGCTAAGACATATTGCTTGCCGAGTAGGTACCTGAAGTGAAGGAATTAAATAAGTCTCACCTAAGTCTGTCTAAGTTTATTAAACGCACGCCAGGTAGTATTAAGGTTATATTGTCCAGGGACACGCTACGTTATAGAAATGAAACTTAAAGTAACATATACTTGATGATAGGATAGGAAATTTAAAAATAAAAAAAATTAAACATCTTTTTTTTCAACTTCGCGCTGTATGCCGCAGATATCAGGGCGGGCAGAGAGAATTTAATATTAAGACACTCCATTTCCCACTTTCCGCCGAATTCTTTAGGCATTGCGTGTTGAGTGGCCTCGAGTGTGGTCGGCCCGACCACACTCGAGGCCACTCAACACTTGTGCCCCTGTGCCACAAAGGCATCAGAACTGTATATGCATTAAAGTTATTTTAATATGTATATTATAAACAATATATATGCGTATATTGGGGTCTTTTTAGTTAGTTACAGTTAATCTTGTAACAAGATTGGCTGATATCCTTATCAGCCAATGTTTCTTTTGCGTTACACCCACCTTTCATATATGTACTTTTTTTAATTGTGTAAAATCAGAATAATATTACTGTCAGCAAATGTTATAAAGCTAAATTTGTTATCAAGAAATAACTTCGGGTTAAAGTGTCCTTACAGAAACGCCATTTATTCACATGATACCGTTTGAAGGTTCTCTATCTGTATAGACTACATTACAATGTCTTTTACAACTTTACTTGCGACAAACGACCAAGACGTAAGACCCAGTTTTATATGGTTTAGGTTGTAGTTCAATAAGTTATTCCCACGTACGTTTGATACGACCTAACCCATATTAAGAGTTTTCTTATTAATGTACTTCCTAAGAATAATGTATGCTTAACGGGAACTTTTTTTCGTATCGTCCATAATTAACTCTGCATTTTATATTATTTATATAGAACAACGTTTGTATGCTTTAACATTTTTTTTAAAAGCTTAATAGTAGATCTACTGTTTATTTTAAATCATAAATCAGCTTCCTGTGCTGTACCCTGCGTTCCCTTTTTCCGCCGAATACTGGAGGCATTGCGTGTTGAGTGGCAAAACTCAACGCTGCGCTTTGCCTCGACATCAGAGCGAAGAAATGAAAAAAATACATTTAAATAAATATTTTATTTCCTCGAGTGGTTGTATTTAAAATCATATCACAATAAATAGCTTTCACATGACACACCCAAGTCGTCAGCCAACTCAATCTCTGGCATAAAAATAGGGAAGATCTTAACGAAGCTTACAGTAGCATTAAGTTGATGTTAGCCATAACTTCATTAACAGGAAGTACTAATGGCGAAGAGGGTTCGTTGCGTCTCTTTCGTTTCATCTTACGGCGACTCATCCAATAGGCTTCCTTTCGTGGTCTGAATCTAAAAATTATACAGTTTTTAATACTCATATAATTATGAAAAATATATTTTTAGTAGTTATAAATAAATGTGAGACGTAAATTCGATTAAAAAAAATAATTATTTTTATTTATCAGTATTATGTGAATATGACATCTTAAATATGGAGACCGTCGTGGCATAGCGGCACAGTGTATAATTGTGGGTTCAATTACCACTTAGGAAATGTACCCCGATGTAGCAGACAACGAGTCAGAACATGGCAAGTTCCGCCGATGTTTTGAAATATCACCGGAAAGTGGGTAACGGAGTGTCTTACTACTAGATTGCAGCGTACAGTTGCAAAAAAACTAAAAAAATTATAATACTTACTTTTTTAACACGTTTTAATAAGAGCGCGTATTAAAATTTAATGGTTTTTTTAAAATAATTTTTAAATAATTATTATTTATTTGACTTTTAAACGCCCTACATTGCCTTAATAAGTAACACGTCATTAAGAACTTGGCCGACGGACATAGTTTATAGTCTGAGATCCGGCTATAGCAGTTTAAGCTGAAACGTGAAAGTCAGACATTTATTGAGTTTAATGGCATCCCAGAATGTTTCACAACATTTAACTATCTCTAATATGGAAGTTGTTAGGTATATAAAATACATAATGTTTATTTGAAAGTTTTTCCTATTCGAAAAATTAGACTTGGTTTTTCTTTTCCCTAATCAGAGACATTCTGTTTACTTTCAAAACAATAAAATATAAGAAAATATTTTGAAAATAACTGTTATTCCCCGTGGACTGAAAACATTGTGTTGCAATTGTGACATGAACAGTCACGTCACAATTGCAACACAATGTCAAATATAATAAATAATAATAATTGTAAAATATTAACTTTAAAGTTTCCGTGACAGTAGATACATAAGCTGTTGCCTATACCTGGGCTGTCATTAAGAATAAGCTGTCAATATTACAGCTCATTGGATTAATAAGCTAGTTTACATCATTAAAGGTATTTATCAAACCTATATTATAATTCTTAAAGTAGATTTGTTGCTTTAAACTTGAAATTATTGTTGAAGTCAGTTGTGAATTCGATCCTCACTCAAGGAAATAAAATATTTAGTTAAATTTATATTTCAATTTTTTCACGGCTGGCTTTCTGGTGTCGAGACAAAGCGCGTTCCAGAATTCAGCGGGAATCAGGAGGAGTGTCTTAACACAAGGTTCCCTCTGAATAACCTGGAGTGTCCGGGACACAGCGTGAAGCTGATTATTGTTAACCTATATTTTTCTTTAATTTTGAACGAGAACTTAATGAACACTTTTTCAAAAAGTAGACACAGAAGTATACTTTTGTACCTGATGATTGATATTATAAAAATATAGATGCAAAAACAAATTAATTTTTATATTTATTATTAAAATAAAATTCTATCAATACTTATATTGCCATTCTTATAAAAAATATATATTACAAATGAAAAAAATATAATTTATTTTTTACACTTAATAAGTAATCTAAATTTTATATAGACTTTCAAATAAGCTCAACAATGTTGCTAGTAAGAAAAATGAGGTCGTCGTAAAGAGACTGTGTGGCATACAAATAACCACCGCAAAGTCGCGCTGCTAACTAGATTTCTATTATAGTCATATTTTATTAGACTTTAATAGTTATTATATTGGTTAATATTTAATAAAATTTGAATTTCAATATACAATAACAAAAACCATAACATTATTGCCCCATTTGTTTTTATAGAAATTCGTACGTCTACACATTTTGAACCAGAATCTTCATTGCCAAGTACTCAAGAAAACAATCTATAAAATCTTATCGTTCCTCAACTAAATTGAGGAAAATTATAGAGAATTGGTGGTCAGTAATTTTGACGGAACTCGCAAAATTACAGTATTTATAGCCATATGTTGCAACTACCTTTCTACAGGTAGTAAGTAGTATTACTTCATAGCAAAATGCTGCGACAAATAACCTAAAAATATTTTTTTCTTCATGAAGAGTAGTGACCACCAAAAAAGATCCTTGTCATGTCGCTGATGGTGATTAATGCAAGTAATAATTAAGATTAATTTATTTTTTACTCCCGAGTATTTTTTTCTAAAAAAAGTTAATGATGTAGAAAGAAACTTATTAAAGAATACCTAATTGAAATCTTTGAGAAATCGTTAATTCTCATTTAAACTGTATACTTGTTATTAAAATTAAATAAGTTAATAACAAACAGACAAAATATAAATATAAAATACATTCTTAATCTAAAATTCCTATAGTATAGTCCCCTGGATTAGATTAGATGATCTAATAACAGGTCTCTATACAGATAAACGAGCTGACACGAAAAATACGCTTCAATTTATCGCACATTTTTTCTCAATATTTCGCTTCAACGAGCAATACAAGAGGCCTAGTTTGTTCACCTAATCAATGAGCATTGTGGTCACACACGTAAGCTCACATTGTCCACTGTACGGAAAATACGTGTAAAACATTTTTATACTGCGAGATTTCCGATGCCTATTCTTCTTGTACGGACGACAAAATTAGCTCGGAATTGAGTTTTGAAGTACATTATATCCTCAAGACTGCTGAGATACGGCCAACCTCTGCCATAAACATTCGTTATTCGTATCCATTTTACACCACATGCGAGATACTAAAAAGCTGTATATTTTACAAGAAACTATGAATTTCGATAAGTTTATTATGTTTATTTTAAATTCGTTTAAATTTTACATAAATTTGTACTAATGTGAATGTTCCACAAGCATACCTTATTATTGCTTTATTGACATGGCAAGGCAAATAAGCGTTTGAGTCTGCTTTTGTTCTAATTACCTGCCTCAGCCTTTAACCTGTGAACTCCGGCGTTCTCCATGGCTGCGTATTGTCCTCTATTGCATATTAATGGAACCTAGTACTATCCTTTCCCTGAAGACACAATTTTGAGCGTTCACCCCTAAAAATACCATTTGTCGTGTCGCCAGTTTTAGAAATCCACAATATCGAGTTCATAAACAAAGCAAAGCTAAGTGGTCTCAAAGAAATTATGTATCATCAGCAGAGCGGTACAGTATTTCACACTAAAACACTGGTGAACACTGTAAAAGGGCCAGGTTCGGCCTAATATTGAGTACTGTTCTCATCTTTAGGCTAATACACTCCACTTCAGCTCAAACCGAACTTGTAGAGCCGTTCGAATTATTGGACTTTGGAGACCTAACTATGTCTGATTGTGTATGAGTCTGTGAAAGCAGTGCGGCATTAAAGAGAGTCCAAAACTAACTGGGTCTTGGGCTTGGTTATACTTTCTTTTTAAAGCTTTTACGATCCGATCCTTAGTAACCAGTGATAGTATTATGTAAAAGACATAAGAAGACATAATAAGATAAATAATATTCAGATAAATGTAAATTCACGTGACTATTTATACACTGAAATGATAGTAATTTACTTTTACTTAACTTTATTCCAAGTAAGGCTGGCAGATAAATGATATATTTCCCGAGGAAATGACACGTCGCAGCTAACGTGTCGTAAAAATGAGACATCTATTGCGTTTGATGACGTTGAGCGCTATTCGCGTCTGCTTGTGGAAAAAGTTAAGTGAAATTTTAATATAAGTTTCTATGAATTTTAAAATATGTACTCTAAAAGTATTTTAAAATATGATTATGCTATTTGATGTGTTAAACATATGATACGGAAACAAATGTGAAGAATTGCTTAAATAATAATAATAAGAAATACATACATTGTACTATTTACCTAATACATCATTTTAAAAGTGGGTAATAGACGGCGTTGTTGCGAAGTGGCACAATCGTGAGACTGTTAGCGGGTGGGTTGTGAATTCGAATCCCACTCGGGGGCATCAATTATTTAATATTTTAATTTTCTCCCTCTGGTGACAAGGCAAAGTGTTAAGTTCAACCACTCAACACGCGGTGCCTTAAAAATTTGGCGGAAAGTGGGGAGTCTCTTAATAAAGAGTTCCTCCTGCCTAGCCCGCTTTATCCTGCACATACATAATAAAGCTAACAGTGTGCTAATTGCTTAAAGTAAAGCGCAAAATGGCAGTGGGACAATGTCTAACTCTAAACACGACGGTTATGTGTCAGATCCTATTTGGGTGAATATAATAAGTTTTCATTATCCCTTTCTGGTAGAAAAAACTGCAGCGTTGAGTTCCGCCACTCAATATCTGAAAAAATCATTTTAAAGCTACATTCCGTCTACCTGGTACTGGTATGCAAAGGCATAAATATAATAACTTATACATATCTGGGATGTATGATTCGCAGACCTCGAGACACTTATAAATTACACCTTTAGTAAAATATTGTCCTTCCGAAAATATTCGGGTAATATATTTCTTATATAGAATACATGAAAAAATAAAACCCTGTAAAATTATTAAATATTCTAAGTACCTGAAAAGGAAGAAACGGAATCCTTATATAATCTCTTAGTTCTACGGCTGTTCGTCTATTAAATAAGACCATTTATTTGGAGATCGTATCAAGCTAAAATTAATATCAAATATTCAAGTCTATGATACCTCGAAACAAAAAAAATCAAGCTTCTAACTAAAAGCAATCAAAAGATAGGAGCATTTCTGCATCGTTTTTGCTGCATTCTGTATTAAATTCGCCGCGTAATCAAAACCTGTAGGGCCCTTGACTTACCTACAGTAAAGTATAAAATATGAGAAGTGAAAATTTATATGTTAGGTATTTCGTAGAAAGAAAATCATTACAGAGTGATTATAAACGCCAGCAAACAGAAGTTTATCAACTTTTGTGACTTGTAC
Organism: Heliconius erato x Heliconius himera; assembly: GCA_013421005.1. Classification (NCBI taxonomy): domain Eukaryota; kingdom Metazoa; phylum Arthropoda; class Insecta; order Lepidoptera; family Nymphalidae; genus Heliconius; species Heliconius erato x Heliconius himera. The sequence continues at coordinate 34,587 of JAATLQ010036721.1, read as the reverse complement.
CTACTTCCCGGTGACCTACAATCCTGAAATTGGTATGGTGCCCTCGATGTGCGAGTCTGACTCGCACTTGACCTTTTTCCTTTAACAAAATGTATTACTATTAATTGTCTAATTGATTCCTATATCTTATTACTATAAGAACATAATAAACTACGAGAAGTCAGAACAACGACCTTAAAATCCATCGAGATCTCGAGTTACGTTAAATCATGACAAAACATTCTAAACAAAGGCTTCCATTTTCCAGGGAATTTAAAGATCTCAGCAATCCTCTCAACGCTGCGCTGCTATATTGAAATAAACATATTGCAGCTCCGATGCTTTTGTTGCGAACTGAAACAATAACTTGATACAACTGTGATCCGAGATATCCAGCACTTTGCGTATTGTTGTACCGTTATTTACATTTACTATCTATGGAGATACGACTAGGTATATTATGGAAGTAATACATTATTTCAGTATTTAATTAGTATGTACATTAATATACCTATAGATGTATCTCAATAGATAGTAAGTAGTAGTAAACTTAGAACTTAATATTTTTATTTCTATATTTTGATACCAAGGCAACAAAAATACCGGCGTTGATTTCCTTCACTCAACACGCAATTACTCAAAAAAATCGGCGGAAAGTGGTTAACACTAGGTTCCCTCTGCCCACCCTGCTATATGTGGGATACAACGTTAAATTTTATTCGGTTATCGGCATTCGTAGTAAAATATAAAACTGCGAATAATATGAATAGGAAGCATTAAAGACTCTTGCAGAGTGACTCTAGAACAATTATAATTAAATTCGAACCACACCAAAGTTCGCGAACTATTTTCATTTAATTGGCACGTTGTATTTTCAATTTTTAAAATTTTTTCGTGGCAATTGGTATTTTCATTTGGCTTGCACAAGATAGCTAAGCTTCCAGTTTACTCTACATACCCTTGGAGCCGCCTTGGTTAATTTACTATGTACGAATATAATATACAGATATACATAGCTTACTATCATATATATTATATAACATGACAATTAGTACTGTATTCAAATTCAGTCTTTTACTTAATTATTCTTTCTCTTTTTATTTTCTTGAAATCTTTTAATATATTAAAATTGTAACTCTACTATTTTTAACATTTTTAATGTGTTATTTATTCAACACTGAAGGAGTGTTATTTTTACCCAACACGGATGCCAACATAAATAAGACATAAATAAGAATCGACCAAAAAATGGACATAGCTTGATGAGAACGTATGGCTTAGTGGTCAGAGCGCTTGGGCGGTTTCCAAGAGGCGCGGGTTCAAATCCCGCTATGTTCAAATTTTATTATACATTTTCTAAATAAATATTGTAACATTTCATTGTACATAATAATATATTTCCGAAAATTAACTCGTAAATTAACTCCTACAAGCTTAGCGACACAAACATTTTCAATTTCAAGTGAAGTGAACTAAACAAATGTTATACACACAGTTCTACTTTATTATCGTTGTAATTTATTAAGTAAGTGGGAAACGCCTTGTGAGCTGCCATTAAAGAAATTAACTAAGACACGTACGCTTGGTGGATTGTTCTTTGAATGTATTATTGTAGGTAGAGACAAAAGAATAATTAATTTTGCTAGATGTTGTATTTTCTTACTTTAAAATAATTACGTTATTTAAAACAAAATCATATAGTACCTAGTACCTACTATCTATTATATTGTATTTTAATCTCCAAGTTTTGCAAAAATGCTGTTCACTAAAATTTTATAAAAAAAAACGTAGTGCTATTTTCAACTTTGAATTTCTTACCATTTGGACAGATTAATTTATTTTATTTCGCAAAATATTTAAATACATTTGTCCTTTTTACATCGCCAAATGTCTTATAGACGGATGCGGCTGAAACTCAATTAAACAGACGATTAAACCTATCATCTTTCTCTTGTATCAAGCTCCTCTCAGGCACAATCACAATCTGGAAGAACTCCAACAAACAGAAGCTATGAAATGAAGGCAGCGAGGCGTTGCTTAGCCGGAAACAATATCAAGTTGAAAAGTGGGTGATGTTTGCTCGCTTTCATTGGGGCTTGCTATTTGCAGCGAGTTCGGTTAAAGAATAATTCCATTTATGAGAACTTTCAACAAGAACATCATAATTGCCCCTAGAGAATGTTACGTCAGTTTGCTCGGAAAGTCTTAGTTCTTCATCGTTAACGACGAAGCGAACGTTTTATAGCTGTAGGAGTTCGAAAACCGGAAATTTTTGAACCAAATTAAACTTTTTACATCATTTTTACAAATATAATTTTTAAAATATTTGCTTATAGAAATACTTACAAAAGAAATGCGAAATTTAATTAATTTTCTTTATCATCATGGGGAAATAATCCCGATAGGGAAAGGGCGTTGCTACCAAATAATACTGGTAGTTCAATATTATTCAACATTATGTACCTATTGTTACTCATAATTTATGATTTTTATATATATTTTTTTACTCTATAAACTTATTTAAAATAATATAATTTTTTTATCTTTTCAATATTTTTATTATCTACGAAACTTATTAATATCAAAAAAAATAAAACAGAAGTGAAAACATATTTATGTTAGTCCTATGACAATTAATAATAACTGCGACCAACTTAAAATGATTGGAACAAAATCAAAATAAAATAAAAAGTCAGGTTCACACTGTATCCCGTACATAGCAGGGTAGAGCTACAGGGAAACTAGTGTTAAAACACTCCGTTCTCCTTTTTTACCACATTCTGGGAGCATTGCGTGTTGAGTGGCGAAATTCAACGCCACGGTGTGCTTGACACTAGAGCGAAGAAAGTATTCTACGAAGAAAATAGTGAATGGGAATCGAACCCACAACCTGTCGCGTTTACAGTCACACTATGTCCAGTCTTCTATTTATTATATATAGGAAAATAAAACATCACATATAGAAATTTAGGCTAGTACATACTTTAAAATTCACGTTCAATTAAGTGACGGTCTCTGACTTTGATATCGCCTAAAATTAATTATAATTACACGAGAACAACTTCTCGGCGCTGTTACGACGCTTTTTATTTTACAGCTTCCACCATTTTCCTTGCCAACCTACGACAATTTTAAACATGTTTTATTTTTTTTAATATTTTATTGTTTGGTTACAATTACTATAATTTAGGATATTTTTAGAGCTTTAAGCTTTTTCTTGAATATTTACTAGTATGCATTAAGTCACTTTGGTCTCAAAATGCGCGTAGAGTGATGAAATTCAACGCTGCACCTTTTCTATCAAAGTAGAAAAATGAAAGCAATTTAAATATAATTATATCTACCGATCAGACCTTCTGCGCTTGGATCTTGGATATATTTTGGAATCTTGACACTTTATATCAAAATCAAAAGCGCGACGTTGAGTTCTGCCACTCAACACGCAATGCCTCCAGAATTTGGCAGAAAGTGGGGAACGGAGTGTCTTAACACTAGGTTCCCTCTGCTTACCCTGCGGTGTGCGGGATACATCGTGAAGCTGATTTTTTTTGACACTTTACATAGAGGTTGATGCTTCATATCACATCTCGATGCATTTACATGAAAATTTCTTTGATGTTTTATTTTATTATATTTTTTAAAGAAAGAAAATAGTTATAGATAAATTGGCAAGAGCCTTCACTATTCGCCACAAGTAAATAAATTTCAAATTCTCTCTTGCTTGTCATTGCAACATATCTGATACGGTATGCCGCCGCATAATTTTTAGGTTAAATTATTAAAAAATTACATCACATATTTGAGTGTATTTCCATATTGCTACAATGTTTTATATGCAAAATTAAGACTATATACACAAAAAAGCTTCCAATAATATTTATACTAAAATATATCGAGAACTCAATATAAATAAACCGAATTTGAGGAATATCTGACAATCTGGAGCAGAGAGCGCTGACAGATTTCGAGGTATGAACGTGGTTTTGATTTAGCTATGTTTGCAGTTGAACTAGTTTCGAGAAATGGCTTACCTATTTAATGTTGTAATATATGTAAGTATCTATATCTGTAGCGATTTGTTTCGAAACTAACACCACCTAAATACATTGGCGAGAGTTTTAAATTAAACCCATACATATAAATCAATATAGTGTCAAGATACTCTGTTTTCCGCTTTTTAGGGAAATGCGAGATATTGCAAGTTTACTAGCGGAACTCAACACCGCACTGTCAATTTTCACTAGAGCAAACACACCGGCTGATATTTAGCTATATTTTACATTGTATACCTACTGTCTGACTAAGAGGCCGTATGGCTGACTAGGCTCTCTCGGTCTATACTGCTATGCGTGAAAAACCGTGAATCTACTGATTAGTTTAAAGTGCAATAGATTTGAATCCCGCTTAATACAAAATGGACCTAAAATCAATATCGATGATTTCGAAATTATGTGTTAGCGTGCAGTCCACTTCCCAATGAAAGCAATACGGCTGCATAGAACGGCGCGGCGGAGCACACGGTCAACGTCAGCTCTAAATCCAAATTCCAATCTTCCTGTTCAATGGGATTTACTAGCATTTCGTATGTGTGGGTACATAAGAGAGATCACCCTTCTCTATGTAGAAATAGCAATTTGAATATATATATTCTGGAATTAGATATTAAAAATATTCATATAAACAATAATAATCAAATAAATATAATACATGTGTTTTTCTTAATATACATTCAGTACAAAAAAAATATTTAATTAATTAAATTAAAGTTTATATATCAAGCTATTAAGTTTTTATTAAGGCCAGTTGTGGCGCTGCGGCACAAAGTGTGACTGTAAAACCGACTGGTTGTGGGTTCGATCCCCACTCAAAGAGATGAAATATTTACTACAACAGCAGCTATTTACTACAAAGCGCGCCTTTGAGTTCTGCCACTCAATACGCAATGCCTTCAGAATTCGGCAGAAAGTGGGGAACGGAATGTCCTAACACAGCAGGGTAGGCAGAGGGAACCTAGCCCTCTGCCTACCTTGCTGTGTGCGGGATACAGCGTGAAGCTGATTTTTTATTACGCTGTTAAGTTTTTTGTACTGAAAACATAATACATATGTACATAATGTAAATAAAAAAAAGTTTGTAAATATTATAACGCTTATAACTTTTTAAACTCTACCTTCAAGAGTTTTATCCCCCTTTAGCACCGTACCAAAAACAACAGTCGTTTCAAGAAGTAATTGTCGATTCTACCGTATAGAATGTATCCATACTGAAAGTTGTTACATAAGAAACTTGATAGCATCACCACATGTTTTCAATCTAAACTCAAAAATTCTGACATTTTTCGCTTAGCTTCACATCTCTGCTATGTGCGGGATACTGCTTGTCAAAAGGGAACCTAGTTTTAAGATCAAGACTCCATTCCCTACTTCCACCGAATTCTGGAGGCATTGTGGGTTGAGTGATGGAACTCAACGCCGCAAACTTTATCGCTTAGATTTACTTTAATTTTTTACAATTAAAACTGTTTTGTTACATAAATTATTGTTAAACCCTGAATAGATATACATATAATAAGTTTAATCTAAACCATTAAAGCCTTAATAAATACTACATAATCTAAATTTGACGAAATAATATCTAATTGAAATTTTATATAAAAAAAAATATATTAACTATATTAATACCAAACTTATAATATATAGACATGTAAGGCTCTACAATGCTACATGGTTAGAGCCTAGTGGTCAATAATGAATATCTCCTCGTTAAGGAAACGTATGGGTATCGGGATAGCAAACGAAGCCAATTTGTCTTGTTACAGTTGATATTTTGTACCTATAACAAATAGCTTTTGTATGTAATATCTGAAACATACAAACAAATCAAACGTTGAAACGTCTTAATAAATAAGACAAGACGTCTTAAGACATATTTTTAGCTTAAATTAAAAAATAATGTGATCCTATAAAGGTTTCGTTTTGTACTGTTAAAGTACGAAATCAAAAATAATACAGTCGACTCTCGCCAACACAAACCAGCTGTAATTCCAACCTCTCCATAATTCAAAGTTATCACGAGTTCTCCTAAATCTCCTTATATTTCGAAGTATATCTTCTTGACAAAACGACACCAGAGCGAAGAAATGGAAATATACATTTTAAGTAAATATTTCATCTCCTCGAGTGGGGATCGAACCCACAACCAGTCGGTTTTGCAGTCACACTTTGTACCGCTGCGCCACGAATGGCCTCTATTACAGAATATTCAGAGGTAAATACATGTTCAGACAAGTTCAAACTTGTATTTATTTGTGTAATGATTACTTTGACACACACTTCCGCACAAATTGGTTTTAATTTTATTTTTTTGGTTTTAGTTTTAACTCAATTGATGAATTATTCATTATAATATATTTATCTTTTTTCTCAAAAAATTCGAACCATTTGAAATTTAAAACACTCGACAATTCGTAATATTTTAAAGGTCCCTCGAGTTCCGAATTAACTAGAGTCGACTGTGTATATACTATACTGTATAATAAAAATATTAACCTAATAAATTAAGTAAGGAATAAAATGAAATGTTACCCCAATTACTTCAGCTCGATTTCAACGCGATTGCTCGGCAGCAGTAGGTGCTTAGAAGCTGATATTAATAATGACACTTTTGGAATAAGTTAATAAAATCCTACAATTTCATTACATTTAAAGATAGTAATACTATTTATTATAATTAATTCCAAAACCAAAACAATACATTATTTTAAACTACACCTGCTATAGAAAACAAGTTGGAGATAAAAATTGGAAAACCTAAATGTACTCGAAGTCCCGTTCTTATCTAGAATACTTGACGCAACTCGTAAAACGAGGTTGACCTAAATAGCGGGGACGAACTTGCCTATCCGACACAATAGTTGTACGGAAGCATTGCGCTCAGATATGGATTTGAGGCTTCCTTTGTATGTAGCCTACTTATTGCTAAAATTAAATTTTTATATTTGCCATTTTACTCACGGAATAGATGCTGTTATTTTATTAACCTTCATTTATCTTTTAACGGAGTGTCTTAACACTAGGTTCCCTCTGCCTACCTTGCTGTGTGCGGGATACAGCGTGAAGCTAATTTAATTTAATTTTTTTTTTATCTTTTAACGATGAGCATTTGCAACGTTCGTTATATATATTAAGTTAACTTCAAAAATTATTAACTTCATTAGGTCGTTAGCTTATTAACAAATTAAATAAATCATCTTCAAGCTGTATCCCGCACACAGCAAGGTAGGCAGAGGGAACCTAGTGTAGACACTCCGTTCCCCACTTTCTGCCGAATTCTGGAGGCATTGCGTGCTGAGTGGCGGAACTCAACGCCGCGCTTTGCTTCGACACCAGAGAAAAGAAATGAAAATATAAATGTAAATAAATATTTCACTTCCTCAAGTCGGGATCGAACCCACAACCAGTCGATTCTACAGTCACACTTTGTGCCTCTGCGCCACGACCGGCCTCACTACTACTAGTTACTAGTAAGTAAATAAAAAATAGTTGGTATATCATATAAACAATTATTTATATAACAAAAACTATCGTTTCAATATCAAGCTCGTCGGTTCCCAACCGAAACTTTGATGAAAGGCGCTCCGAATCCAGCATTCGGTAAAATTAAACTGACCGTTGGCACAACTCTTGAACCTCTATTCGTTTCCATTCAGAGCTTGATCCGGATGGTTGTTTACCGACGAGACCAAAATATTTCATTACTTTATACATGTTTTTGGAATCTGTGTTGAGTCGTTATTTATTTATAAATCAAAAATTGTTAGCTGTTTCTTCTTTTATGTCTTAATATAGGGTCTAGAGTTATAGCATAAATTATAAGTTATACGAATAAGTTAAAGTTCAGAGAGAAAATATTTTTCTTTCGACATTAGAAACTAACAAGGTGCACGTTTAAGCAATATTTATAATTTAAAGGGTAAATCGTACTTGTTTCGGATTTTGGGTCGTATAAAACACAAGGTTTGTACCAACAACAGACTCCTTCAACACTAAGAGGCGCGGGTTCAAATCCCGCTACGTTCTAATTTTTATACGTTTTCTTCATAAGTATTTTTCTTTCCTAAGTGTGGAATAATACCACCACGGGTATTTTACTCAAGACCACGGACTACTGCTAAGTGTTCGGAACGTTGGGTTTCCAAAAATATATAATACCAAATATACGCGATTAATTCGGTTAAAATAGTTTAATTTAAAATACGCAAACTTAAGTTTGTCAACTTTTATATGTTATAGGTACTTACCGTTAACATAGATTCCTAAAATTTTTACGGAGCCCTCGTTGCAAAAGTCTGACTCCCACTTGATCAATATTTATATATTTAAAAAGACGCCGCGATTAACTATATTACAAAGTATCTTTTCAAAAACCATGTAAAGAAATGTTTATATATTTATCTTATGAAAAAGCATAATTAAACAAAAAAAATATATTAGGCGGCGTCAATTTTGGCCTTTTAATACAAGACTTACAATAAAATGACGTTTTCAGCGTATCCAGTTCACCAAAATGTGTGGATAGCAAAAAATGGAGAATTTTTAAATCCCAAGCATTTTCTATCAATTGAATAAGAGGAAACTGCATGCAACGGCGTAGCCTACGGTCGGCGGCGGTCACTCTAAATCCAAATTCCAATCTTCGTGCTCAATGGGATTTGCTGATCGTACGGATGTGAGCGTCAGGGAGATCACGCCTCTGTTCCTAGTTACGATTCCACGATAGCGTGCAGGTTGGCAATTTTAATTTACATTTTTATTTTTGCTTACCAATGTAATGTACATTTCCTATTGTAAATCGCCTTAAATGTAAAACTTAAATAGAATATATTTAGAAAAATATTTATTTGAACCAATTTATGGTGTTTTTAAACTTCTAGTCAAATATTAAGGCATCGTTTGTTTTATCTATTTATTAATTTATCTTAGAATTAAGTGTAATGAACATTCTGTCACCGTGAAAGCCAGCCATTTAAAAAAAAAACATATATATTAAAAATTAGATATCTACAATTTTTTAATAAATATACCAAGCTATATTAAATCTGAAATATGTGTTATCAATAAATTTTACTATTGCTACACCTTATATACATCTTAGTAATATCGCGGAATATTGCGCTTCACTTTGTCGCCTTGCATCTCGAGGTCAGTTCTCTTACCCATTTACCCAATGTTCTAGAATCAAATTGTACTCCATTGAAATATACTTACATTTTACTATATTTAAATAAATTATTATTATTATATATATTATTATATTAGATATTTTACTAAATAGATATGAATTAAATATAAGGGGTAATTTAAATCATGTATAAAATTACTGTCTATGCACGTTTACTAACAAAAATTTATCAACGAATTTTATTTGTCGAAAAGTATACTAAATTAAGGATAACATGTATATTGTAACTGTAAGTAACCATTTGCTTACTTCTTCAACTGACGCCACTTCTTATCTTAAAAATTATTTTATTCAAAAATTGTGCATTCAAATTAAATGTATTCTTGCAATATTTTAGGTTTTTTTATTGAAAAATTTATGTTGGAATATATTATTAATCTTATACATAAAAAAACATAAATCTAACTAAAATAACACATAGTAAGCTTACCAGGTATCCTATTTTACATCCTTTCTTTAGAAAATCAGCTTCACGTTGTATCCCGCACACAGCAGGGTAGGCAGAGAACCTAGTGTTAAGACACTACGTTCCCCACTTTCTGCCGAATTCTGGAGGCATTGCGTGTTAAGTGGCAGAACTCAACGCCGCGCTTTACCTCGACACCAGAGCGAAGAAATGGAAATATAAATTTAAGTAAATATTTCATCTCCTCGAGTGGGGATCAAATCCAGAACCAGTCGGTTTCACAGTCACTCTTTGTGCCACTGCGCCACGACTGGCCTCAATTCCATTCTTTAGACCAATTTAAAATTATAATTTGAATACAAAGACCGTACTCAGTGGTTCTCAAAGTCTCAGCACCAACCCCTAATGTTCACAATGATCTCGAGGCACGCGTGAACAGCAGTAAATATCAGACTAAAACAGAGCATTACTTACAGGCGTACCAACTTTACGTACGTACTACGCCGAGGTGAATGGGAGCTCCAATTTATGTTGATTTTATCACCCGCACATGTGCGAATGGAGGAGAAAATTTTACTATCCACGTCACGGCATGGAACGTGTGTATTATTAGAATAACAAAGGAAAATATGTCGCGGGAGTAAGTGAAAAATGTCTTTCACATGTTTTCTTTACTTGATCGATGATAGATTAATAATAATAATAATAATAATAATAATAATCAGCTTCACGCTGTATTCCGCACGCAGCAGGGTAGGCACTTTCAGCCGAATTCTGCAGGCATTGCGTGTTAAGTGGCAGAACTCAACGCCGCGCTTTGTCTCGCCACCAGAGCGAAGAAATGGAAATGTAAATTTAAGTTAATATATCATCTCCTCGAGTGGAGAGGGAACCCACAACCAGTTGGTTTTACAGCCACACTTTGTGCCGCTGCGCCACGACTGGCCTCTAAATGATAGATTAAATTTACTCAATTAGCAAATTATTTGATAATTTAGCAAGGTAGGCAGAGGGAGTCTAGTGTTAAGACACTCTGCTTTCCTCTTTCCGCCGTATTCTGGAGGAATTGCATGTTGAATGAATCGAATCCACAACCTGTCACATTTATAGTCACACGCTTGTGCCCCTGCACCACGACTAGCTTCTTAATACATTTATTACGCAATTTCTAATGGCTTATATGTTGTCATTTCGTTATAAAATATTGGATTATATAAAAACAGACCAGAAATAAAGTTTGTATTAAAAAATCAAATAAATCAGCTTCACGCTGTATCCCGCACACAGCAGGGTAGGCAGAGGGAACCTAGTGTTAAGACACTCCGTTCCCCACTTTCTGCCGGATTCTGGAGGCATTGCGTGTGCTGAATTGTTGAGTGGCAGAACTCAACGCCGCGCTTAACCTCGACACCAGAGCGAAGAAATGGAAATATAAATTTAAGTAAATATTTCATCTCCTCGAGTGGGGATCGAACCCACAACCAGTCGGTTTTGCAGTCACACCTCGTGCCGCTGCGCCACGACCGGCCTCAAACGGTAAAGTTTGTATTGATAATATAAATACAATACCTGCACTGTTTACTATGGTTAGAGCTGCTCGCGTCTTGCCGGCAGCTGTGACGTAGCACCACCCTCATGAATTATTTAATAGGGAATCGTCCTTCGTCAGACATTTGAATTATTTTGAAATCCTTGCTCGTGCATAATTAGCTCCACGGCATCCCTTGACACTTTACGGAGAAAACTTAGAGGTCCAATTTACGATAAGGTTATAAAAAATTTTATTTACATATTTTTACATTTTTGATGTTGTTTTATGTTTATGTTGTTATGCTGTCGTAATAATAATGTCTACTTTTATGTTTATTAGATTTAGTTGAGGAGAATAAAGTTGAGGCTGTCGTGGCGCAGGGGCACAAGTGTGATTGTAACGCGACGGTTGTGGGTTCGATCTCCACTCGATGGAATATATTATTTTTATTAATATTTTTATTTCTTCGGTCCGAGATTGAGTTCCGCCTTTTTTTATTAAATTTTATTCGGCAGAAAGAGAGGAACGGAGTGTCTTAGCACTAGGATCCCTTTGCCTACCCTTCTATGTGCGATATAGAGCGTGAAGCTGAATAAAGTAAGTCTTTGATGTTGCTTTAAGAGTTAAGCGAATACTAATATCATAAAGCTGAAGTGTTTGTTTGGTTGAAAGCGCTAATCGCAGAAATACTGATTCAAATTGAAAATCTATTTTTATGTTAGATAGATGATTTACCGAGAGGATATAATATGCTGCATATCTTGTTAATTATTACAATGTAACCCACTGTACCTGCAGTCGGGGTAATCTCGGGGACTTAAAATGTATAATGTATAATACATAACTTATACTTAATTATGCGGGCGACGACGTGGACTAGCCTCATATAAAGAATAAACCACATAAATATAAAATAATGAATGTATTCATTATAACGCTAAGTATACATTATATAATGTACAACAGCAGAAAATTTTATATAATATTACTTGTAATAAATTTGAATAACTTAATTACAGAATATTTTATATTAACAAATGCAAGTAAATGTTACTTTATCGAATAAATTGTATTTTTCAATGAACTCCTTTTTTGTATTATTTGTATTCATATAAGTTTTAAAAAAAATATCAGTGTGTCCTTATGAAGTTATCACGTTTTTTATCTTTTGATTTCATCATATCATTTTATTAGTTTAAAAAGCTGCGCCATCTAAGAGATTGTACAAGTTAATACAGTCTCTATAGTTTACGGGCGACATCTTTAAGTGACCGGCGCATTTGAATTAGATTACAGAAAACCAAGTTGTTACTAAGAGTATTTCTAGATGGCGCCTCGCAGCAAAAATTTACACCTTAAAATATTTAAGCTGTTCTAAAGCTTTATTTTTAAGGTGTAACGTTGATTGTTGTATATACAAAGGAAAACAAATGCTTATAAAAATACCGAAATAAATTATTATAAGAATATAAAATTTATTAATAAACTCATATTAAAAAAGTTTATTGATAATTTTTTTTTTTAATAATAACTTACTAGAACGTATAGAATAAAATAATTTATTTAACACAACAGAATTATAAAAAAAACTAAATATTTGTGGGTAACAAATATTTACGCTTACAATAAAAATATACCAAGAAAGCTATTAGCCGTAACTCATAACGGCCAATTATTGAAAATTATATAAGTGTGCAGTCACTACTCATAAAATAAAATAGTGTTTTAGTGCCATCAACTTTTACGACAGCTATCCAACTACAGCAGAAATAAAACGACCCTCGACGACTCTTGACGCAAAATACAAATCAAGACCTGGTGCTATATGCGCGTGAGCGAAGGTAATTGAGCTGTCAACTGAGATTAATGGTATTGCCTTTTAGCCGACTGTCGTAGGATAAGCAAGCTGGTTATCTGACAGGACACGTCAAATTATCTCTGAATGTTGCTCACGCGCCAGAGCATCGGCATTTCTAGTTTTTATATACTCTTTGTCTTTTTTATTTTGACACTCCAGTGAAAGTGTCCATTACCTTTCTTTTTTAAATAACTAAGATTAAAAATAATTTTATGAGGTCATTTTATTATTGGTCTTTTTTATAAATAAATTTTTGATACTCTGGTTGAAGTATAAATATGAATGAATGATAATATAGCCCACAATGAATAATTTATGATAAGTAGTCCCGCAGGGGACGCCCTTGCCGCCGTTGAAATCCTATCAAGGAGCAACGTAATTTCTCAGAGATAGAGTACCCTCTCCGCTACCCACAAGGTATCGTTGTAAAAGCCAATAGGACTCACAGCATTAACCTCATGTTGGAAACAAAAGATAACACTGCTCTCTTTAAAACTGTCACCATATAGATCTTTATAGTACAGTGCATACGGGTATGTAAAAGACTTGAGTATATATGGTAATATATCATGTTTTAAGATAGCATCACTGTAAGTATATCACAAGAGGTGCATTCATCATGATTCTTGATATAGAAACGTTCATAAATCACGAAGACCTCAAGAAATCATCTTAATACTTAAAATTGTCTTCTATCAATAACTATATCTATAGTTACTGTAAAGTTAAATCCTAGTTGGCCATCACAAAATTTATTTACACAGAATAAATAATATCATAAGTAAAAGTAGCTACTTGTTTATAAACAACATAAATGTCTATACATATATCTATGTTTATATAAAGAGTAACAACTCGTTCACAGCGCGTAAGCACGTATTTTCATTTAAAATAAACATTGAAAATAAAAATAAAATCAGAGTGTAAAGTATAGCATATTTTAGATAATGCAGGTAATGATGCAATAGGTGATGTAATTATAGTAGCGCGCGGATGAGAGCAAAATTATCCTTCTTAATATTCTTCGCAAGTTATAACAATCGCAATTTTTTTTAAATTATTCAAGTTTCTCAGGATGTATAGTTATATGCAGTTCCTTTTGATGATTTTTTAATGGACAACAGCTTCTGCCCGCTACTTTGCGCACTTACCTTCTTTGATTTTTATATAGGTACGAAAAAAGGTTACATATAAGTAAACTTCTTTTGTACCTACCTACATATCGACATTTAATATAATTATGACTGTCGTTGTCGCCAGAATAAAAATTATACTTTTATTACCCCACGTTATAAAAAATATATCTATATATTTTATAACTAAAATATCTGTTTTAGTGTAGGTATTATAAACAAAAAAAATTTGCAAAACCATCACCATTAGTTGCTAGCTACATACAATATAAAATAAATCGCACACAGCAGGATAGGCAGAGGGAACGTAGTGTTAAGACACTCCGTTCCCCACCTTCTGCCGGATTCTGGAGGAATTGCGTGTTGAGTAGCAGAACTCAACACCGTGCTTTACCTCGACACCAGAGGGAAGAAATGGAAATATAAATTTAAGTAAATATTTCATCTCCTCGAGTGAAGATCGAATCCACAACCAGTCGGTTTTACAGTCACACTTTTGTGCCCCTACGCCACGACTGGCCTCATATACACATACTATATGTAAAGTATAAAATATACATACACTTTACCATTATCAACAAATTTCAAGCAGCTTTTACGACTTCAATAAATTTATTTACCTACATCATAATACAACACGGACACGCTCGTTGGAACGTTTTTTTTTTAAATAACGACACTAATTTGAATTTTTATAGATATCGATTTAAGATACCAATTAGCTATATCATTTCATAAATGACGTGGTTCGCTCAAAATACAATAATAATATTCAGTTTGATTAATTACGTATTTTACATTTCGTATTCACCATGGCACGTCGACAATGAGGATTTATGATGTGCAATTATAGTGGAGCTAGAAGCAAAAACCACTAAAAAATAACCTGATTGACGTTCAAACGAGCGCTCCCGAGTAATCACTGCGAGGTTGTGTACACACTCCTGTGAACAGAAGATATATGCAAATATTATTTCTTATAATAGTTATAAGCAAAAATGGAGTAAAGCTCTAACCATATGTTTAAAGAGAATTTTAAGTATTTACCTATGTAGGAATTTTATTTATGCTTTTGATTTTAGGACATAAAGTTGTACAATGAAATGAATTGGTATTATGTGATACTTGTTGCAATTTATTAAGCTAAAACTGACATTATATCCCATTAGGATCTTTTTATTTAAAATCATAATTTGAAGAAAAAGGTTTCTGTAACGAATAAAAATTTTAAAATTATTGTAACGTTTGCTCACTCTGCTTGTAGTTATTTATGAACAATCGATATCTTTTCTGTGCACAGTACCTAATAAAAATACATTACCTTATCTTTGAAGAACACTTTTAAATCTGAAGCACCGATGTAATTGAAAATATATATGCCTATATCTAATTTAATTAGGGATACAACGAAAGCTTAGGTACTAACTACAATGTATGGTTTATTACATTACAAGTAATATACATAAATTAACTATAATGCCAACATTATATCAAATTAAAGTATTAATTTCTATAGGAACCTCAACTATGTATATTTTTTTTTCTTAACCTATGTATATTCTGGTGTCGCTCTTGTGTCGAGGTTAAGCGCGGCGTTGAGTTCTACCACTCAACACACAATGCCTCCAGAATTTGGCAGAAAGTGGGGAACGGAGTGTCTTAACACTAGGTTACCCTCTACCTACCCTGCTGTGTGCGGGATACAGCTTGAAGCTGATTTTTATTTATATAATTTTTTATGTTGTTTCTAAAAGTTAAACCAATTATTTTAAATTAACAAACTAATTCTGTTTTTATAAATATTAATTCAATATTTCAATGTAAATTTAAGCATTGACCATTTACAACATCGAGACAAGTCGAAATGTTGACAGCATTAACTATAATAAAAGTACTTAGCTTTAAAAAGCGGACGACATGCTGATGGAACACGAACAATATTATTTATCTGTGGGCTATAAAAAGCAAATTACAAGTACCTTGAAAGGCTGTACCTTTGTAATTTATTAAAAAAAACTTACATTATTACAATTAGGTTTTGCCGATTACCGACTACAGTAATAGACAATGACATTTAAGTAGCCAATTACAATCATTATCAATTTTATAAAATAAATGTTTTGTTACAGAAAATAAATTATGTTAAATTTATTATTTTTGGATACGTAATATCGAGTTTTTACAAATATGTTTTTAGAATTTTCTATTATCTTCAAGATTTTTCAATTCTAACCAAGTGTTATGGAGAACACAGCGCTAAGAATTTCGCTCTATAATTTCTGCCACTACACCCTATGTGGCACGCTATGTTTTACTAGAACAGAGAAAAAAAATTTAAATATCCATAAACATTAATCTGAGACTTTATGCAAGTTAAATCACGTGTCTAAAATTTTTCGGTTAATTCCTTTAAGCAATATTTAATCTAATTGCGTTTACTTAAGTACCAACACATTAAATTATATTCATGTAATACAAATAAAATTAAATCAAAATTGAAACAGCTTCACGCTGTACACAGCAGGGTAAACAGAGGGAACCTAGTATTAAGACACTTCCGTTCCGCACTTTCCGCCGAATTCTGGAGGCATTGCGAGTTGAGTGACGGAACTAAACACTACGCTTTGCATCGACACTACAGCACGTCTGGCCTCTATAAATACAAAGTTATTACTAAAAAGCAATAAATAGAACTCTATATCATCTCAATAATGGAACAGCATTAAGTCTATTTTTGTACTAATAGTACCTATAATTAACACTTTTGTGAATATCACGACCACCTACAACTTGCTTTTATGCGTCGGCTTCTTTAAACTGATACATGTCACACTTACTTGTGAATTAGAGTATACCGCGTTCAACGGGAGAACACACCTGTCTATTGTAAAGAAACTAAACTACGATACAAAACGGCACAATAGCTTTTTTTTCAATTATAATTTGAACTTTAAGGACTTATTTAAAAGATTTCTACTATAGTTACTCTAATAATATAAAAAGAGATATATGAATTGCGAAAATAAAAAATAATTAAAAGTATTTGCTTGTTTATCTAATACAAGAAGGCACGCGCGGCTTCGTCCGCTTATTTGCACCCTTAAGGGTGAATTCTAAAAAAACCACGAAACACGTGTTTAATAAAATATTTTTAACAGTATGAATGTAAATTTTTATAAATATCGGTGGCGATTTAAAGATTTTTCCGTATAAAATTTCAACCCCTTAATTGAACCCTTAGGGGGTGAATTCTAAAAAACCATGAAACACGTGTTCAATTAAATCTTTTTAAGAGTCTGAATTTTAAATTTTATAAGAATCGGTGCCGATTTAATAAAAAATCCATACAAACTTTCAACCCCTATTTCATCCCTTTAGGGTTAACATTTTTCAAAATCCTTTCTTAGTGGATGTCCAGAATATGAAAATAAACATCTGCCCAAGTTTCACGTTTCTACCATCAGCGGTTACGGCTCTGCGTGCGTCTTACCTCAGTCAGTCAGCACGTCCTTTCCTCAACAAGTCCTTTTATATATATAGATAACAAGAATAGTAAAGTCTAGCCACACCACAAAATGGGCTCAGCATAAATTTTATTTTTGAAAAATGTAAAGGATTCTCGAAGAAGATATATTCCAAAACGTTTATCCTCTCTCATTAAACCCCTAACCCCTATATCTACGGTAATAAAAAAATTCTAATAAAAACATATTTTTATAAATAAAAAAAAACAATGACAGTAGACGTGTTGTAGTGGCATAAAATATCAACGAAGCATAATCAATCGAAACACTGTCAGTTAATATTTTAATAAGCAAATACCAAATACAATAAAAAGATAGCAAAGTACCTAGTAAACTTATTCAAGCGACGTTCCTTCAGAAAATAATATGAAAATAAATATCCCTTATCGGTACAACAGATAATATAAGCGTGTATTCGAGCCATTTATATCTGCTCCTCAAAGATCAATCATGTGTTTACGCCTGGGTGGTACGCTACGCTAACTAAAATATTTATTCAACGAAAGGTTCACAATGGCAACGTATTTCAAAGACGTGCGTATTGCCTAAAGCGTCGTCGACCTGCCCGGCCCCGACCGGACCACACCTTATATGATAATAATACGCTAAATATATGTATCTATGTTATCATTATTAGTATTATATTATATCTTTATTAACAGAAATTTTATATTTTTTTATGATTGATTTTGATCGAGCTATCGACTAGTCTTCAAACCAGAATAGAACCATTATTTTTTAATATCTTCTATCTTAATGAAGTAATAAATAATAGTTGTTGTGTAATATTGAAAATATGCATGAATTTTTATTATACAAAAAAATCTTGCATCATAAACAGGCCTTCCTTCCTACTCTCATAGAGCAGATAAAAAACATTATCTATTGAACAATATGGTACACACTCATTCTACAATATTCTAAAATAGTTAAAAAATAAAAGTCAACATATAAATATATATAGAATTATTTAGAATTGTTAGCAAAAATATTTTTTACAATTAAAAAATTATCTATAGCTATCTAACAAATACAGAACTCAAAGACAAAGGTTATTCTCGAACAAGTTTTAATACTCTTCAACTTACTCCAACAAATTGACCATTCAATTACCTTGTATGTAGTTATGGCGATATGACTTGTTCTATAACGAATGGACGTTATCACAGTTCACTACAAACATGTTTCTTACAACATAAAAACAAGAGGCAGGTTACGCAAGAATGGTTCTCGACAAAAAGTAAGTAAATATAAGCTCCCTTTAAAGTTCTAGGAAGTTCAACAGCCTAGCAAACCGGAAAGGGAATCCTTCCAGTTATAATTGTATCGACCACACCTATAAACAGTCGGTAATACGTATCCATGTATTTTAAATAAGGCATAATATTTTCTAATCACGTACCAAATAGTCAATATATTTTGTAATCAAAGACAATTAATTATAGTAAATAAATATAATTAATATTATTTGATAATACATATGTATCCCGCACATAGCAGAGTAGGCAGTAGTGTTAAGACACTTCGATACCCACCTTTGGCCGAATTTTGGAGGCATTGCGTGATAAGTGGCGGAATTCAACGCCGCGCCTTGCCTCTAGACCAGAACGCAGAAATGAATGCAGTGGGCATCGAACCCACAACCAGTCGGGTTTACAATCAAATTTTGTCACAACTGGCCTCATACAGCCTGACCTGGATACAGCGTGAAGCCGATTTATTTATTTTTATTTTTCAATACATTCCTAAAATAAATTGCAAAATAAACGAAGAATATTATATAATAAGAATATTTCTTGGTATATTTATTGTTTATAAAAGAACAGAGTCGAGTTAGACGTTGGAATTTTAAGTCTTTTATATGCAAATTCATACCAATTTATCAAATCAGACAGCTCAATGGTTCACTACTTTCCACACTGTTAAGAAAAAAAAAACAAATCGTATATAGATTCTTTACTGTGATTTAGATACATACTTAGTGCCTAATACTATCTAATAGAATTAAATTCTAAGATTAAAATGCAAAAAATAATTAAAGTTTTTAGATAATTTGCTTATTTTATAATAAAAAATAACTAATAATTGGAACATTAAGTTACTAAGTAACACTAACACACAGTTTATTTGCGGTGCTTGTGTGATGTTTATAATTACTCTATTAGAACCAAAAGGGGCCAGTAGCGTGGCCGGGGAACACGCGTATGACTGTTAACGAGACTGGTTGTGGGTTCGATCTTGATCTCCACTCGAGGATATGAAATGTTTATTTAAATGTATATTATCATTTTTTCGCTCTGGTGTCGAAGCAAAGCGCAATGATGAACTCCGCCAATCAACACGCAATGCGCTCAGAATTCGGCGGAAAATGAGCCTGATGATGATGATCTGCCTATCTGCTCTGTGCGAGGGTACAGCGTGAAGTTAACTAAAACTAAAAGAAACTAAAAAAAATATCGCATACATAATATAGTGTACCCGCTGACACTAAAAAATGCAGGTACTTTATAAAGTAGCATTTGGCACAAGCATCGAGGGACTCGCGCCGCTGAAAGTTATTGCATACAAAATCAATTAAGCTTTTATTGTTGCCGCCCAATGAATAATTGGGTCCGGCGTCATTTAAATCATAAATGAGATGCATAAAAGTGTTTACATCTTTATTTATTACCTTTTAGAACAGATGTAGTGCCGTATCTCATATACACACTGTATAGATCAACGATTCAATATAATAACAAGTCATTTACTTTAAATAATTTAATAAATAACAATAATTGCTTAAAATTGTTTATTAAATTTATATCACATATTTTTAGCATAGGTGTTCATAACACAGTAACAAATAAAATATGTCAAAAAGTATATATTATTATGTCAAAAATATTGATTATTATATTGTTAGAAATCGGAAGCGGTTATAGTTTTTAAAAATCACAATTCCACTGCTTTTATCATCTTTTTCACCTAAATTTACCCTCTTTTATACGAGTACGCTAACAATATCTATACTTTTTAATAAAATTGACTAATATAATCAACTAACTGTTGTGTCGTCTGTATAAAATCGCATGAGAACTCCAGAGAGTTAAACCTCAATAAACTCTCTTTCTAACGCCCAATATTAATAACCTATCTCCAACGTCAATCTTAGATTGTTTCATATATCTATCCAATCTAGAGATTGGATAGATGTAAGAAACAATCTAAGATTGACGTTGGAGATAGGTTATTAATACTGGTCGTAAGACAACAAATATTTCCTCAACAGCGCTAAGCAGCTAAAAAGTACAGCGATATTTCGATTTACTTTTTGAAATATTATGAAATATCGCTGAACTGACAATAAAGTATCTGTCTTTTAGAAAGACGAGCGAGCAAACATACAGACGGAAAACAAAGTGATCCTAAAAGATCTTTTTTCATATACATATATATATGTAAGTTTTTTTTTACATAATGCACCGTTATTCCTAACTAATATATAATTAAGAATATGTCTGTTACACTAGAATCATATTGTGTGTCGTGTGTGTGTTGCACACATTATAAAATAATTTATGTTTTATTTTAATTTTTTAAGACAATAACTTATTAAATATTTAAGTACATATTTCCCGTACTCCTTAAGTATTAAGATAAAAACACCAAATCCAGTGTGAGTCAGACTCGACTACTGAGTGTCCCGTAACGAATTGAGCATTGTAAATCAACGGGAAGTAGAACTTCTAAGAGTTAACCAATCTAAATTTACATTGATTCTGTATAAGTGAATTACAATTATAAGTTAGTAAGTAATAGTCTATGAAATATATTACAATTATCACATTTCGTATTTTTTCTTTATGTAAATTGGACTTCTCATTTCGAGCCAAATTTTATAAATGTAGGGAAGTACCCTATAAGTTTTGATATCTTTTGATTATTTGATATCTTTTGAGTATTTACTAAGAAGCTAGATTTTTTTCTATTTTCCTAAGTAAACTTAAATATTTGACATTAATTTCAGCTGTCATGGTCTTGACAGACAGACGGGGAGCAAAGTGATTGTATAATGATTCCGTTTTTTCCTTTTGAGGTACGGAACCCTAAAAATACATAACGGTTAAATATATGCTAGTGGATCATCATACAATGTAAATGTGACTTCGTTCTGTTTCCAACATTCTCACGATCGGTACAAATGCGGTAAATAATCGCAAGGAACCTACTTTCAATAGTCTTATTATTAGCCTCTAATTGTTTTTGATACCAGAGTCTAATCCCGTTTGCTGGGAGTGTGTTTCGCTTTATTGTATGATAATAAGCTCTATTTTAAAACGTTATGAAGCTTGATATACATATATTACGATGATAAAATGCCAATGTTGAAGCCAGTCGTGGCGCAGGGCCATAAACTTAGACTGTAAACGTGACTGGTTGTGGGTTAGATTCCCACTCGAGGTAAGGAAATATTTAATATGCCTCCAGTATTTGGTGGTGTCTTAACACTAGGTTGCGGGATACAGCGTAAAGCTGATTTAATTAAGCTTATAAAATCATCATGGCTCGGTTAATCTAATTGATATTCAATTGCTAGTTAATATTGTATATGTGATATATTATAAAAGGTAATTAACATATGATACGTAAGTATTAATTCAAAAATAGTAATAATAATGATATTAATTAATAGACGGATGTTAGTCACGGAATTTATAAATCAATTTCTTTAATAGTTTTTATTTCCAATTCGTAAGTTACATTTATTATATTTATAACAACGATATAAAGAAGTCACCACAAACATAAGCGAGGAATCTAATTATTTATAACAACAAATATAATTTACAACTGATTTACGGTAAGTTAGTTATAAATGACCGCAAATCCGAAAATGCTGTAGACTAGCCGGTGACATTGCGCAGACGCAATAAATAAGCGTTTTAAGTGAATACCGCTGTTGAGTCCATCGGCCGGTCGCTCGTAATGCACGTCGCGCCGAAACAAAGGCCTATAATGTAGGATCGTATCGTGAACATCGAATTCCGTCGCAAATTGGTTTATTGAGATTGCAGCCGCGGTGTGGAATAAAAATGCCACTTGAGCACTCTGAGGTCCTTACTAATTTTATTAGTAGTACCGTAATGTTTTGGTGCTTTTTGGGGGTAGTTAGATGTTGGTGAGAGTGATTTAAGGTATCGGTTCACTTGTTTTTGATTAGTTATTTAATTAATAATAGCGAGAGTTATTTTTTTTTTTTATCCTTTAGTCGTTTGAAGTATTACAGAAAAAGTTGTAAGTTAAAAAAATAACGCATTAAAAAAATATTTACGTTTTTGCTATAGATTGTATGGACATCGCCGTGTAATCAAAAACCAATAGGGCACAACAAGTAGAATTGTAGACCAAAAGAAATAAAGATAAAATTAATGGAAACGAATTAGACAAGAAGTAGCTATATTGCAGAAAAAAACATTACAACATATTATTATATTATACTCGCAAAATTAAAGTTTGTCAATCTTTATAAGATTCGTTGCATTCTTTCCATGATTATATTTTATAATATTCTAAATATACATTTATTACATATTTTTAGTATACTATAATAATATTAAATGAAGTACCTCTTCATATTTATTTGAGACGTGTCGGATCATAGTGGCTGTGAGTTCTTTCACTCGGTGCAATATTTAAAATGTAAGTGCGTCTCTTATCGCTATGTCCTCCATGCTTACAACGCAAAGTACTGGACATAAAAAACAAATTACTTACATATTTAATAAGTTTTAAGTATTATTTACACGCTTCTAAATTTTGCATAGCGTACATAGTCTTAAAAATGTGTATAAGAATTTTAAACATAGCAGAATTTAAACATTTTTCTAGATCATAATTCATAAATACTTACTTTACAAATAAAAAAACAAATCGGCTTCACTTTGTATCCCGTACACAGCAGGGTAGGCAGAGGGAACCTAATGTAAGACACTGCGTTCCCCACTTTCTGCCGAATTCGGGAGGCGTTGCGTGTTAAGTAGCAGAACTTAACGCCTCGCTTTGCCTCGGTACCAGAGCTAAAAAATGGAAATATAAATTTAAGTAAATATTTCATCTCCTCGATCGAGCCCACAACCAGTCGGTTTTACAGTCACATTTTGTGCAGGCTAAGCGCGGCGTTGAGTTCTGCCACTCAACACGCAATGCCTCCAGAATTCGGCAGAAAGTGGGGAATGGAGTGTCTTAACACTAGGTTCCCTATGCGTACCCGCTTTGTGCGGGATACAGCGTGAAGCTGATTTTTTATTTTTATTTTTTTTTACCTATACGCAATAAAACCTTTTACGCCCAATATTAATAACCTATCTAAGATTGACGTTGGAGATAGGTTATTAATATTGGGCGTTAATAAACATACGATTTCTAAATAAGTATTTTTCTTTCCTAAGTGTGGATTAACACTTTAAAAATGTTAAAAATACTGTTATTAAACATTTATTTATTTCTAATGAGTAATCATTCCCCCCAAGTGGAATCAAACTAACATCTAGCCCCTTTACAGTCAAGCGCTGCCCTATCTAGACAATGTCACGACAGTCTTAAAATTAAAAATTAAATTAAATTAAAAATTTTATATACAACAGTCTCAATTTTCAATAATTTTAATACCATAAAATAGAACTTTTGCTAATGCGCCATATCCTTATTTCTTTAATATAAGCTGTGGTGTTAAGCATGTTTATCACCCTGAACAGCTTTTGAAAAGGCAGTATTATATATTATAGTTTAGCTGGACCACCATGGTTCTGCACCAGGTGCCCAAGTCCTTCAAAATCAATTATACAGATTATGTGACGAGAATCAACAAAAAATAAATAATTCAAATTCCATTCATTCAGTAGTTTAGTACACAGACAAACAAAATCTCAAAAGACAAACATTTTTTTCATCATTCTAAACGGTTTTTATATACATATAAGTATTGTAACTATAATTTATTATATTATAGGTAATAAGAATAATAAATTTAAGAATTCAAAATAAATATGCATTTTTTTAGTATAGACTGAACTCTATATAGAAGAGTCCTGCTTCAATCATATGATCATAAGTACCTACAATGACCGCAGATCATTTTTTCTTTAAAAGCCTCGGACCTTATTTTTATGAAGGCGTTTTTATCAGAATTGAGTGCAAATTGGTTTGTGGAAATCAGCCAAAAATGTTATGGCACTTCTTAATGTTTATTGTCACATCACACATCTTAATGTTTCTTTTTTTTATTTAAAATTTAACAATAAAAGCCTAAATACAGCTTCTGCCTTTAGTAGATATAAAATCTATACAATTATATTATCATAATTATAGAGGTTTATAGCTTATCTAAGTTAGAATTTAATCTTAAAACATGAAAAATATTTAGTGAAATGGAGTAGGTAACTACGAAACCAGCAGAGTATTTTATTAATACATATATCTAAGAATTTAGATGATGGTGTAAAAAAAATCTACATTCATATAAAAAGCGTCCAAAACCCTTTACATATTTCCATAATAAAATATTACCAATATTTTTCTAAGTTATCTTTGCTTTAATCGAGGTTAGTGTAGCATTGTATCACGAGAGGAATAAATAAGCAGTGTAAGTTACCTCGCAATTGCGTCTAACACCGATAGTGGGTTCAATACTCGAACGAGCCCTCGCGCTAACGAACAAGATGCTCGTGCGCAGATAAAGCTAGCATTTTAATATAAACCGCGAATACTGTGACACATTTACTATGTATAAGCGCTATATTTTATGTGTTTACCAAAAAAATAGTTTTATGTTAGAACAAAAAAATGTAGGGACAGAAAAAAAATAGTTTTTTTACATTTTTGAGCTTCTGTTACATAAGCTCAATTTAAATGGAAAATGGAATCACCGCTAAAAGAAACCACAAAGATTCCTTTAATGATACAATTAGGTTTTTTTTATATTCAAAGACGCTAGTTTTTATGATGGCCAACGATATTGTGAGCTAGCCGCAGAAAATAATAATATGCTTCAGTACATACTGAACGCATTTAATACAAAAGTAACGTTTTGAAATTTTTATTACGAACCACAAAGTTACTATATATATAATTTTATTGAAAATAAAATTATCTATATCAAGAAAAAACCAACATTTCAATGTCAACCAAAATATGAACATACATATATTATGTCCAAATATATTCAAATCATAAAAATTTACATTAAGGCATACATACGTGTCACAACCAAAACCTTTTTATATATATTTACAAAAACCTACCTTTTACATATAAAGGAAACCAGTAACCAATAACCATTACTAGCAACCAATAAATAAACCGTTTCAGTTTACAAATGTAGTCATAAAAGAGCCTTAATGTTTCTCATCAACAAGGTTTCATATATATAGAGACTATAATTATATAGGTACATCACAAACCCTTGGAACATTTATATAGCCGTCAGATCGAACAATTATAAAGTGCACAGCTTTACTGAGTCAAATTAATACCTTCGATGTAATCTAAGGCTATTGAAAAAGCATTTATGTCCTGATGGATTTATTAAATTTTCTTAATGTATTTACGGGAGCGTGTAAAGATATGTATACTATGTATTTACTATGATTGTCGAGAGCGGAATCGGCGGAAGTATAAAAACGAGAATTTGCGAATTAAATTGGCCTTCTAGTATTGCAGTTACTATAACAGTAACAAAAGGTCGTGGGTTTTCATCTTAGAAGTTATCATACATACAGGTGGTATGTATTAAATACATTTAAAGATATGTATTTTTTTATATATGTATACAAATATAACAGCAGAAATAGACTTTCTGTAAGACTTTAATATTCTGATTCGTCAATTCTGTGCGTCTGATATTTTAATAAAGTAGCATTTTTCGCTTACGCATTCTTTTAGTGAACGCGAGACTTTAAAATCGCGCATAACTTCCACAAAGTCTTATTTGTCCCGGTTATTTTACTATTAGGGCTTATCATAAAATAAAAAATAAATAAATCAGCTTCACGCTGTATCTCGCACATAGCAGATATTTCATTTTCTCGAGTGGGGATAGAACCCACAACTAGTCGATTTTACAGTCACACTTTGTGCCGCTGCGGCTCGATTAGCCTCGTCATAAAATTTTTGTGAATTAATTATATAATTTTAGTAGACATTATTTTTTACTTATTATTTATATATGTTCGGAATATCTTAACTCTAGGTTCCCTAATCTGCTGAGTGTGGGATACAGCGTGAAGATGATAAAAAAATTATGCACAAACTATTAAATGTCAGGTCCATGAAGTATCCAATCCATATTTGAATGTACACGGCGGTCATGTGTTTAAATCCCACTTATAAGAAAAAAAATTAAGAATTACTACATAGATTACTAGAAAAACACAATAAAAAAATTATAGGCACGTTTTGCAAATCTATTACACTTTCCAGTTTAGTCATTATGCTATAGCTAAAGTTAAACTATTTCAGCAATTAGAGTTCTCCTAGAGTGTAAGTCATTCATCTGTCTGCATCGAACGAATGTTAAATCTTGTTTACATTTATATAAATTTGTATAGCTGCTTACATTTAAGTGGGCTAAACATTTAAATAAAGCACGTGGTCGACTCGTTCATATAAAATATTCAAAGCAGAACTTGAAATTTACATATGCCATATATATACTAACATAAGGATATATTATAAAATAAATAAATCAAATACATCAGCTTCACGCTGTATCCCGCACACTGCAGGATAGGCAGAGAGTTCTGCCGAATTCTGGTGGCATTGCGTGTTGAGTGGCAGAACTCAACGCCGCGCTTGTCCTCGACACCAGTGGAGTCTTATTAATATCCCGGGATATCATTTTATCTACTCTTCCTGTACGGAACCCTAAAAAGCATCGGCTTGAAACACAATTTTAATTTTCATCAAGCCTTTCAACATTCTCTATTAATATTTAATGCATAATACTGTTTAATTATTAAAACCAGATATATTACTAAAACCAGATAATACTTGTAACTTACCATGTCCGCCTCGCTAAACAAAGTAAATAAAATACTTACAACATTCATCAAAGCTTGTCTCTTTTAAGAGTGACATTTGCATTAGATACGTCACTTATCATTCTTATTGTAAACTAATATCTAATTAAGTAACTAAGGGGCCATTCAAACTTCAATTTCCTATTCAAGTAACTACCGCTTGACATTAAACAAAAATACACAACTTAAGTGCTCTCACGACCGGTGCAGTGGCGGCAAAGGTCTTGAAATAATATAATTATTAGTATTTATAAAATAATAACGTTATTATTAATAAAATAACAACGTTATTATAAAAGTCATTACAAACAATAAATAAACGACAAAAAATATATGAAATTAAATGTTGTACATTTTTAAGTAAATAAGAAAAAATTGTATATTCAATATGAAAATTTATCAAACATTACAAAAATGGTAATGTAATACTAGCGCTATGAATATTCTATAATTGTGTCCCACATTTATAAAGTAGGTATATTAAAACTATTTGTTCAAATGGTTTCGTTAAAGAAAGCAATGCCATTTTATCGTTCTATTTATTCATATATACAATAGGCAACTTGTAATTTTTATTTACATTAGTTTATTCCTCGACGCAAGTCCAGCACTGTGCAAAAAAAAAACATCTAAATATATTATTAGCAAAGCCAGCTTTACAGCCGTAAGAAATAATTTCAAAGCCCTGTGGCTGTATTATAAAATTAGAGATTACATTGCAAAGCCGTCAATAATCGATCTTACGCAATTAAACAAATCACCATATGAGCGAGACGACTCATCCTGCTATAAAATATCTGGTTCCGCGTGAGATTGTAGGATCCTTGCTTTTTATAGAAACCAGTCATCTTTAGAATGTCTTTAACGTCCACCGACACGTCATAAGGGGATGGCGAGTCTAACTAGTATAGAAAACTAGATATCCACAGCTGTAGGAGTTAGAACGATTTGCGAGGATGGTTTTGTTGATACGCTATCAGCTGTTCCGGCGCAGTCCGCCATGGTAGCGCGCTCAGAGCGCATGCGCACGGCGCTCAGCAAGCCCTGCGACGCCGCAGCAGCAACCCTCCATCTTGATATAAAAACTTTGAGTTCAATTAATAATATGAATATTAAATAATAATAACTATGACACGCAAGCTTGTTCGTGTGACTAAGTTCTTGCTTGCTGTGGTCACCGTGTTCTGTGTGAGCTGGATCGTGAGTGTCAACGAGTGGCACTCCAGGGTGCATTGGAGAGGTCGTCGTGTTGTGCCAGAGAACCCATCGACGTTGCGCACCATAGTAGCTTATTCGGAGGAGAAGCAGGCCGAGCTGGACAGACCCTCGCTGATTACCTGCAATAGACTTCCAGCTTTTCCAAAAGTGCCATATATCGTAAGAATTTTACATTTTTAACTATATAAAGCCCATAGTTTATGGAAAAAATAATTCTCAAATTTAATGCTTGATGTTAACAATAAAATTTAACCGACGATCTAACATAGCAGCTTAGTAACCCGTCTAATATAATTTGATAATAATTATTCTTAAGTGTTTAATAAAACAATGCCTATTTAACATATAAATTCGCACATCATTAAATATTTCTTATTAGTTTCTTATCTATCACTTCCTTTGATTATAGAATATAATCAAAATTATAGAAAATTACGATAGTAAATAATAAAAATTACGTTAGCAATTTTTTTTTTTTTGGTTTGATCATAATAAAGCTGCTTTGCGCTTTGCTGTCTTTTGACGTGTTATATGGTGTAAATATATTTTGTATGATTGCCCCCAATACTGGGGTGCAATCATGCCCCCAATACTAATTCCTCATATACCTTCCATGTATAGACACCGATCAGTTACGATTCTATTATAAATAATGATTACATATTGATTTTATTTAAGCATCATGCTATATTCCTCATATAGCAGGATAGGCAAAGAGAACTTTTTATTTTCTGCTCTCAGCTTATTTTTAAGGCAGTTACCAGAGCGAGGGATAAAAACAAATTACTTCCTGGATTGAAGATCGTATCCACATCCATCACGCTTACAACAAGAAGGTGTCCTACTGCGCCACGATAGTGATAAAATTATAATATTTTAAACTCCAAACTATATAATTTATACAAAATTATAGAAATATTAACATATATATCACTGCACTCAAACATTTTATTAACAAAACAAAAAAAGCGCTTCTATGAGGTTACTCTTGTAATTTATTTTAATATGAAAATGTTAAAATCTAAGCCTCTAACAATATATCGTTAGCACATATTCATGATGCCGCAATTAACTATAGTAACCGCTCTAGACATTCCCATATTGCCTATGCAAATTAGTTAGACAAGAATAAGTGAGAATACATTAAAAAGAAAATAATTATTTAAATTTACTTCCTTGTTTACTCTTAGTAAATGTATAAAATGCATTCTATGTCCAAACAACGAAACTATACGGATGAGTAGATTGACCTTTAATAAACCTTTATAGCTAGCTAGGGTCTTTTTTTATTTAATTTGAAGGAAAAAATAAAACCTATTTTACATGTATAATTAATTAAATCTCTTAATTTAAATAACTTAATTAGAAAATTAAAATTTATTTAGAAATTTCTGCCGTTAAAGCGGTTCAGGCCACACTTAAATGACTTAAACCCACACCAAATCGACCACGTACCAACAAGCGTATGGATCAAATAAATTATGTAATATGAATCTTGTAATAGCACGTATGGAGTTCTTGGTATAAGTTAAAACTTGTTTTATAATACCAATACTGATAATCTATTCGATAGCAGAAGCAAAATAAATCGGAATCAATATCGAATATTTCTAATGGAAAGACGCTGCCGCCGTGCGTGCCCGCATCTCCATTACGTGGGGTGACCACGTCCATTATACTAGAATGTATGTGACAGTAAAATTATTTTATATCATATTATACGTACAGTTATAGCTTTGTCACCGTTAAATAAATAAGCTGGAAATACGTTTTTTTTTGTTATTACTTTTATTATTCTTTTTATTATAGTGTTCATTGTAATAGAAATATCGATTAAGTAATCGATTCTGAATTCATCGATATAACGATAAGAAAAACATTAATTCCAAATTGATATATTAATTTAAAGAATAAAATATATTCCAAATTGTTAAATTGTATCCTTTATATTTTATTTACATTCTTTGAAAGTAGGCAGAGGATCAGAGGTCGGGCAGGACAATAAATCGATTATCTTTTCCCGGTATGGTCAAAGTCCCTAGTTCTAACCGAGAAACGTGCCTAACTTCTGACTCCTATCCTTAAAGAAAGAACCGCCGCCGCCGCCGCAGTGATAAATGATTCACTATTTTCTATTTATAACATAAACTTTCTTTTCTTTCACAAAAGTACTCGCTATATAAGCCATTGTTTGTTTTTTTAAATAATTAAAGTTACTTATTAAAAAAATATTAAGAGATAATTTATATAGTTTAATTTTATAAAATCCTAACATTCAATCAGGAGTCAAAAATAATCGAATTATTTTTACGAGGTCATAAATTGAAATCTAAATGAAAGAATATTAAGTTGTGAGTTCAAACTTAATAAATAAATAAATCAGCTTCACGCTATATCCATACAGCAGGGTAGGCAGAGGGAACCTATTATTAAGACACTCCGTTCCCCACTTTCTGCCGAATTCTGGAGGCATTGCGTGTTGAGGGGCAGAACTCAACGCCGCGCTTTGCCTCGATACCAGAGCGAAAAAATGGAAATATAAATTTAAATAAATATTTCATCTCCTCGAGTGGGGATCGAACCCACAACCAGTCGGTTTTACAGTCACACTTTGTGTCACTGCGCCACGACTGGCCTGTGCCTGTGCCTGGCTGTGAGTTCAAACTTGTATTTATATAAATATTTAAATTCTTACCTAAACAAAAGTTTTTGTCCCCAATCGAGAGTTCTGTACTAATTTCATCATTGTAAATCAACGGAAAGTACCTACAGAACTACAAATTTTGTATGAAATGAACTAGAAATACAAGTTTGTACCTAATAGTTTTTTTTCTGTAATATAAAAAAATATTTATTAACAATTAACGAAGAAGTTTATTGATCGCTAGTCGCTACCGAATTTCAAAACATTTTGTTTCTATTATTTCTTCGAAATAAAAACTGACATATTATTTAAAATCTAATAAGTAATAACACAAACCAATTCACAAACAAAAACAACAAGCTTCAAGCACTTCGGACATCATGTACACTTATTACCCTTGCCATTTTTCCCTCTCTGTCACTGGTACGCCGCTAAGAGCCTAAATTAAATAATTGCCAGAAATAACCAAAATGATGTTAAAACATAAAATGTTACCTATAATCTGTTTCATTACAACTTAAAGATTGTTAATGTATTTATAATAGAAGTAGTATAATAATTATTAATTTTTCAAAACCCACGATGAGGGCTGGTACAAGCTTTGTACCAGACCTCATCGTCCCTCGATATCATTTTTTTTAATAATCAATTTAATCAGCTTCACGCTGTATCCCGCACACAGCAGGGTAGGCAGAGGGAACCTAGTGTCTTAACACTCCGTTGCCCACTTCCTGCCGAATTCTGGAGGCATTGCGTGTTGAGTGGCAGAACTCAACGCCGCGCTTAGCCTCGACACCAGAGCAAAGAAATGGAAATATAAATTTAAGTAAATATTTCATCTCCTTGAGTGGGGATCGAACCCACAACCAGTCGGTTTTAGAGTCACACTTTATACCGCTGCGCCACGACTGGCCTCATTTTTTTGAGCTAATTATATATTATATTTTTAAAAAATTAACAGCCTAAAAATCATGCCTAATATACATAGAGCTCGATGGATGGCAAAACCGACATATACGAGTATGCTCAAAATTCTGAAATTTTGGACTATTCAAGATTTAAAAATAAAAAATTAAAAAGATAGAGGGTGCTCTATACGGTCGTACTTAAACAAAAGGCCACCATTTGCCTTAGCTTTATTTAACAAGAGAATTAGCCTCAAAACTGAAAATATGTGGTAAAATGGGTATATAATAGAAAAGTGTATCTCTTCTTTAAAAAAACTTGGAGACTTCTTCTCAAGCAACTTAATAAGGCAAATATAATACATTATATAGTATCCGAATTGTGAATGATATCGCAGAGCGAAATGTAGCACTTAGAGAAAGAATGTAACAAATTACATACCACTCGGGATTCAGGAGAAAAAGCAAAACCATAAGAAAAAGTTTACTGACACCAAAAAATCTACTTTGTGGTCAACATAAATATTCAGTCACTCGTTTTTTTTAATTAAATATATATTTTGTAGTACTTGTAAGTGAATTTGATCGATATATCAGAAAAATAGTACCTAATATGAATTTATTTTGACTTCAAAACAAGCTTAAATAAAATTGCCTGTGCAGACAGACAAACAGACACGAGACAACAAAGATCAACCTATAGGAATTCCGTTTTCTCATTTAAGGCAGCCAACTCTAAAATTAAATTATTTGGTACATAAGATGAGTACTATATACTACATGTTGAATATAATTGACTAAATTTATTTATAAGAACGTTACCCTTTTAGTAATTATGCCGTTGAAATCCATCAATTTTTTACATTGTAACTACTATAAGATAATTGACCAAGATCCAGTTGGTAAAAGATTATATGGTATTAAAGTCGAATAGAATTATATATTACATGTTGATATTAGGTTCGTGTGAAATCAGTCCAGGTACTTTGCGCTCACGTATTATTAGCCTTATTATATATTGACTTCATTATTTTTTTACGAATGTAATAAAAATAATCCATTAATCAATGAAAATCAAAACAAGAAGTGATGTAAATATTACATTACATTATAAATGCCAATCGTGGCGCAGTGGCACAAAGTGTGACTGTAAAACCGACTGGTTGTGGGTTCGATCCACACTCGAGGAGATGAAATATTTAAATATTTACTTTAATGTATATTTCCATTTCTTCGCTCTGGTGTCGAGGTTAAGCGCGGCGTTGAGGTTTGCCACTCAACACGCAATGCCTCCAGAATTCGGCAGAAAGTGGGGAACGGAGTGTCTTAACACTAGGTTCCCTCTGCCTACCCTGCTGTGTGCGGGATAAAGCGTGAAGGGTATGGGTTCATGGATCTAACAAATGCTCCCGACCTTGCTCATGTTGATTACCACGAAATTGTTTCAAAAAAAATTTTGATATTTTATTCAGAATTAATGATACCGAAATAAAAAAAATCTCATATGAATCGAATTTAAAATATAATTTATTTGATTACTATTTGACAATATAATTTCATTTAGGTAAATAGGATTTTACCTATTGCATATACAGTTATCATTAATAATTAAAACCGAAGGAAGGAAGTCAAAAGCAATTCGTTGTGAGCTTAACGTGACGAATTAGTCACGTTTGTGCCCTTTAAGCCTTTAACAGAAATGTTACAGAACCTATGACCTCCGTTTTGTCATTACTTTGTTTACATACGATGTTCATTATTTTTTATTATTATTAGATCTTATCTGTCTGCAAAGGCATATTTTATGTTAATAATGCAAAAAATATAAACGTAACAAATTTTCCTTGCTTAGTTTTTTTCTACAGTGAATTTAATTCAAATTTTTATCCAAGATTCTCGTAATTGTAATTTGAATTACACATTGTGAACAAAAAGTAAGTATAGAGATCTTACGAGATAACGTGAACCATAAAATTGAATGAACGCGAAAAAACGAAAGTCGAAACAAATGTACAGAAATAACATAAAAAGATCATACGTGCGCATAATAAGGCATAGCTCTGGACACAATTCAATACTACATACAAGTTT
>JAATLQ010036720.1:0-42160 GCA_013421005.1 Heliconius erato x Heliconius himera | reverse complement strand
GAAGAGAAGCGTCAGCGCTCCTTTTACGGAAATACCATATAGGTAAATTGTAATAGGCTTTAATAGAGTAGTTAAAACTGTGGTTTTATTTAAAATGGTGCTGACAAAAAAACTCTGTATAATTGAGCATATTTAATATTTCTAGTGATTTTTTGGTTAAAAGATACCAATAGTTATTACAACACTTGCGAAGAAAGCATATTTTAGGCAATTCTTATACCTTTTGAAAAACTACCAACTTTCTTATAGTACATAAATTATTTTTTCATCATAATGACGGGAAAATAATCAAAATGTTTGAAATTACACTATAATACCAAATAGTATTGACATTGTAGTGTTGATAGTAATTGAAAATAGTTATACTACAGGAGGATACATATGCACTGTTTAAACCTGTTTTTATGATATAATGTAGAATAATATATTCTATAGAGGATCACACATTCTTTTTATTATTTAACTATAACACGCAAATATATATTTTAGAGGTTACTTTGTACTAAGATGGCATGGCTCTGTTCCCGCATTTACGTCGCTGATATATCGATATAAATAATAAAAATATAAAATATTGGAAAGAAAAGGAGAAACGCAATTATATTGCATATTTTCTTTTTTTCACACTTGAAATGTGTTAATAAATTTACATACAATTCATTTGTTTTGAATATAACACTAAGTTTAATCAGCTTCACGCTACGTTAACAGATAACATAAGACGACATTAAGTTTAATTCATTAAATATATTTGATACTTCCTTAACATGATTATTTAATGTATTTTTTGTATATAAAGTCTTGAGAAAGTTCTCTTGAGAAATATATCTACTGTAAATGAATGCAACGTACTTGTCAATGATTAAAATGTATTGACATTACCTCGTTATCTAAACACAATATAAACTTTTATAAACTATGAATTCACAATCAGAATTTACTTTCCAAATACATATATTTTTTATTGTAGACGTCGCCATTTGAGCTAGTCCCGACAAATATATTATTTTTGTTAATGTCACCAACGTTGACGTTTAAAATAATAATTATGGTAGACTAAACAACTATTAATTGTACTTATTTTTTCAGCTTCACGCTGTATCCCACACGCAGCAGGGTAGGCAAAGGGAACCTAGTGTTAAGACACTCTGTTCCCTACTTTCCGCGGAATTCTGTAGGCATTTCGTGCTGAGTAGTTAAACTCAACGCCAACTCGACACCAGAGCGATGAAACGGAAATATATATTTAAATAAATATTTCATTTCCTCAAATGGGAATCGAACCCACAACCAGTTTACAGTTACACTTTGTGTCCCTGTGCGACGAACGGCCTCAATGTACTTTTTTCTTTTTAGTTGTGGTTAAATAAAATAATCGTAATTTAATTATGTCAGATTCTATTAACCGACTTCTTAAAAGAAGAGCTCATCAATTCGACTGTATTTTTTATCCTTGTTACCTCAGAACTTTTGACTGTGTGAACCGATTTTGATGATTCTTTTTTTATTTGGAAGCTAGTGCGTTCCGTTCAGTTCTATTTTAATTTAGTTCATTTCCGACAATGGTATCCATGAGAAAATCATATAAATCTCAAATTTACATTATGTATGTGCGCGGCAAATGGACAAATATCTAAATATCAACTCAACCGATTTTAATGATTCTTTTTTTATTAGAAAGGGTACATATAAAGGATAGTTTGGTGAAAGTTTGGTTAAGTTCAGAGTATGAAATCCGATTAAAATTGAAGAAGTCGATTTTTTTTATTAAAAAATAGAATTATGTTATTTTTTCTGGTAAAATTTCTTTATACTCAATGATAAAAACTATTATATAAATTGCATTAGGCTTTGAACTATTACCATGCTAAAAATAATTAAATTTCATACAGTAGTTATCGGTATTTTAAGTAATTTACATTTTTCAGTTTTTATTTTTTTTAAAGAAAACTATAATGAAATTCGGAATGAAACCAAAAAAAAATGTACCTTGGGACCCTAGGCTAATACCATGCAAAAAATCATCAATTTCTGTCTGGTAGTCTTTGCGTGATTGACGAACAAACAAACCGACAGACAGACAGACAGACAGACAGACGGACAGACAGACAGACAGACAAGAATTCTGCTGAGTGGTTTTTTAGGATCTATAATTGACATATAAACCGACCTGATTTTTATTTTTTTTATATCTTTCATGTACAGAATTGACTTTTCTATCCTTTTATTATATAAGAGATAATACAGGCTATTTTAGGGTTCCGTACCCAAAAGGGTAAAACGGGACCCAATTACTAAGACTTCGCTGTCTTTTGGTCCGCCTGTCACCAATCTGTGTCTCATAAACCGTGATAGTTAGACAGTTGAAATTTTCTGAACTGAAATAACAAACGTGATTTTTTTATCGTTTTGTTCGATATTAATGCCTGCAACTTGAAATATCTACAGAATATTTAGTTATATATCCAATTTAAAAATAAATATTTAAATTAAAGTAAGACAAATATTTAACAGACATATTTTTTGCCGTTTTACAGATGGTATGGATCCATCGTGCGCGAGTTCGACTCACAGTTGTTTATTTAAAATAATTTATTATTAGTCGTATAATACTTTGTATAATCTACAATGTTTTTAACTTTATTTCCTCGTTGATGTCATCGTGCATCGGAACGTCAACGAAAATCGCGTCTATCGGTAAAAACGATGGTAGTAGATTTGATCCCCAGGCTGTTGCAAGACAAGAAAGTTCTAAGTAAAACCACGAATAGAGTGAGAGACAAAAAGAGAAGCTATTTCGTTGTTTTGCAAAAGAAAAACATAATACCCAAAAAATATTGGGCGTTGGCGTTCCGCCATTCAACACACAATGCCTCCAGAACTCGGCGGAAAGTGCCGAATGGAGTGTTTTGACACTAGGTTACCTCTGCCTACTATGCTGTATGCGGCGTGAAGCTATAAAATATTAATACAAATTGTAATAGTTGTAATAGTTAAAGACACAGCGTCTGATTAA
This sequence comes from Heliconius erato x Heliconius himera, assembly GCA_013421005.1. Classification (NCBI taxonomy): domain Eukaryota; kingdom Metazoa; phylum Arthropoda; class Insecta; order Lepidoptera; family Nymphalidae; genus Heliconius; species Heliconius erato x Heliconius himera. The sequence goes on along the minus strand of JAATLQ010036720.1, from coordinate 39,144 downwards.
ATAAAACGACAAATTAATTCTTTTAATTTTCCTCGCTCTCGTAATAAGACAAAGCGCGGCGTTGAACTCCACCCTTCAAAACGCAATGTCTTAAAATTTGTCCGAAAAATGGGAAACAGAGTGTCTTAACATTAGGTTCCCTGTCTACCCAGCTGTATACAGCGTGAACCTAAAATTCATAATTTTATTTTTAAACTTTAAGTAAGCATTGTTATAAAGAAGCATTAGGCAACATTAATATGTAAGTCTCGAAGAACCTTCATACCGTCTTTGGCTACCTCCAAATATAATATGTACCTTGGACTATCACACTCAATGATAAAAATCTCTAATAAATGAATACTATAAACTTTGCTTTTTCCTACCTACATTATCTGCGTCGTCGTCGCCGAAATATATATGTATATATTTTTTTATTTTCAGTTTCACGCTGTATCCCGCACACAGCAGGGTAGGCAGAAGGAACCAAGTGTTAAGACAGTCCGTTCCCCACTTTCCGCCAATTTCTGGAGGCATTGCGTGTTGAGGTGGAACTCAACGCCGCGCTTTCCCCTCGATACCAGAGCGAAGAAATGAAAATATAAATGTAAATAAATATTTCATCTCCTCGAGTGGGGATCGAACCCACGACCAGTCGATTTACAGGCACACTTTATGCCCCTGCGCCACGACTGCCCTCAAAACTCAACTGGAAATATAAATCTGTAGATTTAATTTGCCAATTTTAATAGCATTGCCTGTTTATTTTATTACAGTAGGAGCACAAGCGTGCGTATGTAATTGCGACGGTTGTAAGTTCGATTCCCATTTGTGAGAATAAAATACTGAACATTCTCATTTCCTTGCTCTAGCAGCTCTGTAGGGAGATTGGAGTTTGTTACACTTTTTCGCAATATAATTACTTAATTATCGTTTGGTAAAAGAGAATACTATTTTTAAAATAAACGATAATTCTATCTTTGGATTGACGAAATTTAAACATAATTAAGTTGTAACAAGCGTATAAGTATTTCGACGTAGCTTGATGAGAACGTATGTATGGCTTAGTTAGTCAGATTGCTTGGACGGTTTCCAAGAAGCGCAGGTTCAAATCCCGCTACGTTCAAATTTTTATATTTTCTTAAGAAGCATTTTTTTTATAAAGTGTAGATTAACACTTTAAAAATGTTAAAAGGTATATGTATTTCACGTTTAGCTACAATCATTAAATTGATAAGGACCACTCCGTGGAAAATCTATCTCGCACTTGACCGTTATTTAATTTTTAATATTTTACATCAAAAATATATATTTTAGACATATTGAGAAATGGAAATGTTTTTATAATCTACACCGTCCTTGATCCACAGACTTAATTTATTATCTAAAAAAATATAATATCTGTACGTAATATTAAATAAAAATCATGTTAAAACAATAATATTATCTCTTATACGCAAAATAAAATGTCAACTTCTTATTTGTAATTGCAAATTGAACTGTGTGACATATTTTACAGATAAAATAAGATATCCGATAAATTTAATATATAGATGTCCTATCTGAATGTATAAATTTTAAGCCACGGTATTTTAAATTTGGAAGTGTTAACTATTTGTATAAAGTATTGGACAAGAAGCAGTAGACGGAGTGTATTTACATTGGGTTCTCTAAGATTAAGCAAAAAGTGGGGAATGGAACATGGGCGTATGAAAGGAGGGAGTCGGGTCGGTCATGCCCACTCCAGATTAGTCTGTTACCTACCCTAGAAATTTTACTTACAGCAAAATTTGCCCTGCCTTAAAAATTAAAAAAACAATATTTACACGAACATATCTGTTCAAAGCTAAAGTCCAGGCATCCCGCAGAAAATGTCTCTAGATACGCTAATGGAATGGAAGGGTCCTAATTGGAACGGATATCTCAACACTAGGTTCCCAAGTTCCATCAGCCCGTCATGCTATGTGCCGCACATACAACGTGAAGCTAATAAATATATATCTTATCTTTCTTTTACATTGTTTCTTTGAAAATACATAACTCCAGCGTCTCTTTGGTCTTGTTAGCTCAAACAATATACATTACTAAGTTAGGATTACATTTTCTTTATCAGAAACATAAAAAGTTGTTATTTATTATACTAATTTTATTTTTTAGTCTTAAAACATTTGGCCCGTTCGAGGCTAAAAAAATAATCCTGACTTTCTTTTAGAGATTTAGAAATTTGTTTTATAGTGTTTACACAATTATTATTATTGTTTTTCCGCTCTAATTCTGGTTGATGACAAAATGCTGCCTCTCAACAAGCAAATTTTAAATTCGGAACCAAAAAGAAGAATGGAGTATCTAAACATTAAGTTATAGATAGCTTAAAAATTGGTCAAGTGCGAGCCGAACTCTCCCATGCAGTACCAAAAGCAATCCATACCAATTTCACGATAGTAAGTCCACGAGAAGTACAACTTTTAAAAGTTGATAAATTTATGTTTTGGGCGTATGCACAAATTTTGTCTGAAATGAGCTTCAAATATTGAGGTACATCATCCTAAAAATTAAGGCTGCCTTGTGGTTTACCTTTATCATTATAAAAAATATTTTAGTTAAATAAAGCTTGTCACGAACAGGAACAACCTTTTTATACGAAACGGACAACTGGTTGAAGGCGTTTATTATTATTAAAAAAAGATTTTTTTGGCAGCATTACTTTTCCCGCATGGCCGAGTAGATGTCGAAACGCGGAACTCAACGCCGTTCTACAAAAGATCAAAATTTTGTAATACACCTGTTTGTGTTGTGTTGAGGTCATGGCGCAGCGGCTCAACCACTGATTGTTACAACAACGGTTATGGATTCGATTCCCACTCGTAGGAGTAATTTATTTTTATTTACTCACACTGCTAACAAAATAAAGCTTCACGCTGTATTTCGCTCACAGCAGAGTAGAAAAGAGTAGTTAAAATAGAGTATTAACACACTCTGTTCTCCATTTTCCGCCAAATTCTGGAGGCCTTAATACAAGATGAAGCGCGTTATTATTTATTGTTTAACTTTACACTTCAACCTGTATATATCCTTATAGCTGCTTTCACCAGAGCAAGGAAATGAAAATAAATAAGCAATCGATTGAAGGGCCATCGAATCCACAACCATCACAAATACGGCCAGCCACAATCCCACTGAGCCATAAGGATGTAAAAATTCTAATTTATTGCAGAATTGAACCTACAACCACGAGTGTAGATTAAAGCGATATATAATATAGTATTGTTATATAATTTTATAGATAGAATTCGTCAGGCTAATCTCGAAGTTTTAAATCTTTATCGTTTGTGTTTTAACGTTTTTGTTAGATTTATCTCTACCTAGATATAGATTGTTACGTAGAGGCTGTCGTGGCACGTTCATAAGCGTAGTGTTTAAGACACTCCGTTCCCATTAAGAGACTTTCGTTTCCCACTTTCTGCTGAATTCTGGAGAAATTGCGTATAGTGTGGCGAAATTGACGCAACGCTCTGCCTCGTTACCAGACCTAGGAAATGAAAATATTAAATATTGCATTGTTATGTTTATTCGACGATTCAAAAGTGCTTATAAGAGTTTATTTGAATAAAGAATATTTTGAATTTGAATTTTGAATTTGAATTGCTCCAAGGGGAAACGAACCCACAACCGTTACGGTTACAGTCGCACGCTTGTGCCTCTACTCCATGGCGGCAACAAATTACAGAAAAGATAATAACATTCCATTTAGAACTCATGGTTCAATAAATGCAATGAAAGCCGTTGTTTGGCGGCGGCACACGGAAAACTGAATGGCTGTGGGTTCGGTTCCCACTCTGGGCAATGAATTATTTTCATTTCCTCGTTCTATTAAAAAGATACTGCGTGGCGTTGAGTTTCGCCACTCAACACTCAATGGCTCGAAAATTGGTAACGGAGTGAGAATTGACATATTATAAGCAGTAAAAGTCCCACAATATCTTTATGTCGACAGAAAATAGAGTAAGAGGTGACATAAAGTGAAATAAATTTTGAAACATGTTTTCTATCTTATTAAGAAAACGTATAAAATTTTTAACGCAGCGGGACTTGACCCCGCGTCTCCTGGAACGTTCCGTTAAGACGCCCTGATCACTAAGCCATACGTTCTCATCGAGCTACGTCGAAATTTTTATACGCTTGTTACTACCGCTACGTTTAAATTATTATACGTTTTCTAAAAAAATATTATTCTTGGAATAACACTTTAAAAATGTTTAAAAATGTTATATATCTATTGACTTAAAATAAACAAAAGGAATATGGAGTTTGAAATAACATTGTCTAATACGAAAGTATCTACAGCAATAATTAACTAAGACTATTTGTATAAGACTTGTTTGTATCTAACAACCTCCATATACCTACACATTCTTGAATATTATGAACAACATAACAATTTTATTATGTCATGAAAAGCATGGGCATCGTTCCATGGGCGTCGTTGCCCACTCTCTCACTCAAAATTCTGGAATTGTGCCCAAGAAAAGTCTTGGGCACCATCCCAGAATTTTAAATAACAAAACATTTTTTCTGAAAAATGATACCATACAAGGACAGATCTGTTCAAAACTAAAGTCCAGGCTCCCTGGAAATTGTTCTAATTGATTAGACTCGCATCTGAAAATGTTATTTTCCCCGCTCCGGTAAAACCAAATGCGGCGTTGGGTTCCGTACCTTAACCTACAATCTCTCATCCGAGCGCCGGTAGACAACGGAGTGTTCAAACACAAGGCTCACTTTGCTCACCCCGTAGCCTGCTACGAAATAATAATGAGAAAATAATGACATAAACCGTCAAGCTAAAAAAAGTACACAATAGAAAGTACCAGATACACTCAACTTACTTGAAAATGATAAGTATCTATAAACATAATGGAATATTTATCCTCTCACTTCCAAGAACAAGTGGCACTTTAACATATCTCAAGTATAGTAGTAATAGTAGTGTAGATGAATTGTTCAATTGATAGTAGTACTTAATTAATAAAAACACTTCCTGCGAATGGAAATTTCCTGTAAATTTGTAAATTCTTAACTTAACTAACTTAACTTCACGCTGTATCCCTAGCGTGGTAGTCAGAGAGAACGGAGCGTCAAACGCTACGGTCTCTACATACCTCTTTCGCCTCGTCCACTGTCATCAACCTTTTCATACATGCCTTCCGGGGGGTCCTCATACTTTTTATGTGACCTTCCTCCAGTATCTTTGATACTGTGTTTTCGAAGGTCAACCGAGGTCTCCCCTAATTCTCTTACCAATCACTTTTACATCATAAATCTTTTATCTTAAAACTGAGTTCTCTCTGCCAAATTCTACATTAATACCAATGCACTTTTTCTTCATATCATATTCACAGCTTTATTGAGGCAGAAAGTGGGATACAAAGTGTTTTCACACTAAATTACTTCTGCCTGCCGCGCTTTACGGGAACAAGCGTGAAACTGTTTTTTTTTTAATATATCTTGTTATCCATCATCCATCCTATTTTTGTATAGTTTAGTAGGATTAACGGTCGGTAATATAAATAAAATAAATTTGCATTAAATGTCTACAATTTTAATATGTCAGTGCAAATATCAAAAATGTGAATACAATTTTTTACACAACTGCACGACGCAAAAGAAGGTAATGGTTCATTCTTGATATTTTTACACCTGTATCTATACTAATAAAGCAGAAGACTTTGTTTATTTAAGTAAAAAATTCAAATTCAAATAATTTTATTTGAAGCAAATAATTTTATTTGAATTTGAATTTTTAAATAAGAAGTTACATGCTACATTTTTTGAACATCAAATAATTTACCACCAGTTCACTAAAGTTAATGCCTCAGACCTGAGAAGAACCGGCGCAAGAAACTCAGCGGGACCTATTTTTTTTAAATCAATTTTAAACAAATACATATTTAATTATCTGTTACAATGATACCTTTGAAATAGACTGGAGCGAGCATTTCATTCCCAAGGCGTGTTATCATTTACAAAATCATTAAGTTGGTAATAACCTTTAACACACAAACGTCTTGTCACATTTTTTTTAAATCGTGATATAGATCCTATTGTAAAAGCGTACACATTGTCCCATAAAAGAATTGCAGATTCGACACACAGATTTCTGACACTTTTGGTGCGATTTTTTTACATATAAACTATTTTTCTTTTTCATTTTAATATAAAAAAAACACATTATAGTAGAAAACAACAGCTTCTTAAGATCTATATATGAGAAATAAAACCACAAAAAAGGAGATAAAATACGTTTATTTCTTAAAATTTGTCAATAATAATTCAGATAGAGCGTACATACATACTTACATGCATACACACATACATACAGTACGTTAAGATATACACATCTAAATTGTTTTACTTAGCGCTACCACTGCCTATTGGCATTTTAAATGCCTTATAATTATAATATATAAATCGATTATGTCACACAATTCAGCTTACTACTAGACTATTTAATCTGTTGTAGGGAAAATAAAAAAAACGTGTTAAAATTAAAACGAAAAGAAACTCAATAGTCGAGTAGTAAGCGCAGGCATTACATATATTAACTACTCGCTCCCTTGTCTTTCAATAAAATCACTGGACCATTTTTGATGAAACTTTCAGACATACAGCGTCACAAACATACACACAAATTAATATATCGGTCCAGCCGTTAAGACACTAGAGTTAAAAATTTAAATCACTCTTAAAAGCCACTCCTTAAAAAAACCCTTTAACGAACATGGGACAAATGTGTCCCATGTCAAAAAAAAAAGAAAATTAAAAAAGTATATATTCAAATATCAATATAAAAATGAAATTATGCTATTTTCCAAGGACATTGAAAATTTGTGTTCGATTTTACCGCAATAGGATTTGTATCTGCGCCTCGTACTCATAATCAAGCCTTTTGGAAATAAAAAAATTGCAAAAAAATGTATGGAAATTACAACTTAATATAAACGCATAGCTTAACTAGCTAAAACGCTTCGACAATACCTAAAAGGCTTAGATCATGATCCTGGTTATTTTTATTATTAATTAAATTGCAATATATTTACTAATTCGAAAAGTGTAAGAAATACATGGAAAGTGAAGAATGGAGTGATATAACATAAGGTTCCCTCCATCTATTTTGTAATATGCGGGATACTGCGTGAAGCTAATAAAAGTTGACATTTAATAGTTCACCGTAAATTAATAATTTAATGATCGTTAAAGGGTTAAATCAGCTTTAAAACATCGAAATAATACAAAAATATGTATTTGTCAGGGAAGAACGCTTGGCTAAGCCATTTTTAAGTGAACTAGACAAAAACGGGAGCGTTAAATAAAGCCTCAGATATTTCACAGTACAACTCTAAATTACAACCTAAGTGCTTAAATGGTCTTTACTATTTTTATTATTTATTTATATGTATATAATTATTACAATAATAGCACTAAAATAATTATTAGTTTACAATTTTTTTTCGTACATAATATAATAATATTTATACTAAATATATGTATGTGTATGTATAATTTACACCGAAACCTCTGTTCTCTAACGAAATATTCAAAATGTTGACGCCTTTTAAACGGCGCAGTAATGCCAACTTACAGATATTTAAATATAATAGTTTTTTTTTAATAACATAATATTAATTATGTATGTATATGAAATATTTTTGTCTAATCTATACAAGTCAATGTTGCCATCTGGCATTTACGAGTACTAAATTTTCAATAGTGTTGCCAACATATCAAAATTTATTTTTTCATTTAATTATTAATTTTAAATTCACAATGCATCTAGTCTTTTAATTCAGCTGTGTAACATTCATATACATATTTTGCTATATTTTAAAAGTTAGATAAATATTTTATCAAATCAAAATAAGAAAAAAAAATCGACATATACAATACAAATAAATTTTTTAGATAATTAAAAATCATCAATTTCAACAATTAAAAGAAAATGTAGCGAAAATTAGAGATTTATTTCTCTGTATACTCTGCACTATGAAAACATTTGTGGAAAATTAAAAAGAAACCATTTCTGAACCTTTCGTTAACTAACATTAAACCTTTTAATATCCATTTTTCATATAGTCAAATAGAAAATAAAGTGTGAAGTAACTCTGACAAAATGTACAGTGGGTCACATTGAGACAATTAATGTGATACAATAGATGGACTATACAACATAAACTTAATTTTTAAAATAAATCGGTAGTTCGTGAGATTAGAGCGTTCAACCAAACAAACTCTTCAGGTTTGTAATAGATATAAAATGGTCGATTATATGCTATACATTTGTGAATGTAATAAATATTTAATCATTAAAATTTTTAAATAAATTATAATCATCGCTTTAAAGTATTACAAACTAAAATGTTTTATTAATAATTGCCCAATTTTCCAAGTATTTGAATAATAATATTATATTGATTATATTTTGGCAAAAAAATAAAAAAAAACATGTATAAGAAAATTTTAATAATTTTCAACATCTTTTATATGGTGATGCTGTATAGTTTTATAGTTAACAAAATAATCAATAACTATTAAGATACACCAGTAAAGTGTATGACTCTAAACGCGACGGTCGCAGGTTCGAATCCTACTAAAGGAGGTGAATTATTTTCATTGTCTCGATCTATACAGCATTGATTTCTGACACTCAATTCACATGTAATATTTCCAAAATTGGCTCCAAAAGGAGGATCAGGTTGCCTTAACACTAACTTCCCTCTTGCTACACTGCTCAAATTAAGGAAAGAAATGTCAACAAATAATTATTAACATTCTTATCAAAAGGTCAGAAATGGTCTCAAAAAAAAATATGTATATATGTTTTACAAAACAAAAGAACCTCTTTGGAAAGTATCAAGTGACATATTAATATTATTCACAAAAATTATATTCGACTTACAGCATATAGTATGTAACGTATTTTTTTAATAATAATCCAATTACAGCGTTAAACTAATTTGTTCGATATTTTTAAAATACTAAGAAATAATCAAAGCTAAAACTAAACTCCATATATATTTATGTATTGCAAAAAATGCGTTTTTTTGTCTGTGGCCATTTGATAGATTGTTTAATTTCAATAGGTCACGTCTGCTTGACATTTCATTTTGACATCACAAATGACAGTACAGATAATAAAAAAAAAAAGTTTTTCGTAAAATTTTCAAGTGTTAAAATTTACATTCTTCTAACACTATTAGAAAAAGGTTTTTTGCAATAATAACACAATGGTCATTAATTATATGTGAGAATAAGCAGTTGTATAATTCTCTCGTTATAATCCAGTAATAATGTTCATTTGACATTTAATTGTGAACATTAGAGATAATACAAAAACTATATAGACATTTTCGTCACGTTTTCAGAATAATTGTCAACATTTTTTTAGATATTTCTTCTAAAGACATTAATTTTATTTATAAAAAAATGTAATGAACTATAAAAACACCATAACTTAAGTGTTTTCCTTTAATAATTTTTGTATACAATTCGCTAGTGTTTAACAAGAATTTAATTATATTGTACTTCATATGAAATTCGTTAATTGCCTTATTTTTAAAAATTTTATAAAGGCATTACAGGAATTTAGAAAAAAATTAAATATCTATGAACAAAAAAAATATTACGTGTTCCTGTTTTAAATTATATTTTATCTGTCCGACAAAAATTTAAAATTTCGAACAATAAGCCAATTATATATGGTTAATATGATAATTTTTAATTTGCAATACTTAGAAAAAAACTTCAAAGGTTCCAAATACTATGTAACTAATTAAAATAAATTATATTTCAGTATGATTGCACTTTCGAGTTAAAAAAAATTGTAGAGTGCTTTAAAAATGTTTTATTAGAACTGAAAAGGGGAAAAAAATATAATATTTCATATACTAGCTATATGTCTCGATTTTTCTTAATGGAAAAACCAATTGTTCAATATAACTGAATGCTAATCAATCCTATGTGACTATCAAGAAATCAAAATATAATATGTAATAAAACATTTCCAAAGCGATCAATACAAAGTCATACACACATGCAAAATGGAGAAAAAAAAATTAAAATCCCTAACTTAGCAACTAAAAAAATAATAATAATCATACTTAGCGTAACTTAAAAGCACTCGAAACGACACTACACTTAACAATTCAAGTTCAAAACAAAATAAGATTCTCGAACAATCCATTTATTGCTATGACTCGCCCATCACTATTGCATCACGTGACACGTGGCACATCACTAACCGGAACTTTGTTGCTATGTGACCTAGGTACATCACTAGTGAAATATGTGTCCGTTTATAGAAGCAACCACCCTAGTAATGAGTCCTTGTGGGGTTTTCCACTGAATTAATCAAGTGGCATAGTGATGACAGACCACAGGGTTGCTTCACCACACGCCATGATCCGCACAGGCCACAGGTGTGCTTTAATCACAGGCCATGGTCTACACGTGATTGCCTCACTACAAGCCAGTGTTTACACAGGCCACAGTCCTGACAGGCCACTATTCCTAGGGCACGATGATCAGTGATGCGGGCCACGGGCCACGTGGTGCGGTGCGGGGGGACGCGGCTGGCGCGGGGACGGCGCGTCAATATGCGCGCCTGTCATCCATGTCTGACGACACCTACGTGTAATTAAATTATATTAATATAAGATATATATAACAAATTACGTGTCTGTACTAAAAATGATGATGATAATGAATCGTGGCGTAGTTGAAATGACTGTATTTATTTCATATCTCTTCCCCGCTCTGGTGGGCAAAGCGCGGCGTTAAGTTCCGCCACTCAAAACGCAATATCTCGAAAATTTTGTAGCGCGTGCACAACAAAGTGTTTTAATACTATCTTTCCACTGCCCTGCCTGCTATATACGGGATACAGCGCAAATGTTATTTTATCCATTATTAAATAATTATTATACATACATGATGATGTTTAGATCTCTTATGAGGAGGATCATCCGGAGCTTCCTCGATGACCAGCTCGCCGCCGAGGGAAGACACTTCTTCACCCGAGTATCCACTGAAAAATATATGAAATAATATATATAAAACTGCATATTAATAATAATAAATGATGATGGTGTCATTTTATTATTATGTGAAAAAGTTTTGTGTGAATGAGGCAGTCATGGCGCAGTGGTATATCATCTTTGGAAACGTGACAGTTGGTTCGATGGTATTAATTATTTTCATTACTTCGTTCTGGTAATAAGACAAGGCGAGTTAAGGCCATTCGTAAAAGCGTCGCGTCGGTTGTGGGTTCGATTCCCACGGATTTCTTATAAATCATCCAAGCGTCAGATTTGTTAAAATATCCATAGTTGTACAATTCACTTTAATACTCTAGTACAATAAAAAAGTAATAAGTTTATTTACGCATAGTATGGAGAGTGTTGGTGCAAGAGCAGGTTGGCGGCTTGGACCTCTTCTTCCGGAATGGACACGAGGCCACCACCGGAGGCACCCACTACATATTTTTCTGTAAGACAAATATATATGTTATAAAAATATGAGTTTACAAATTGTGGAAAAAAATAGCATCCTATAAAACATTCCAAAATTTTTCGCGCCTTGTCTTGTTACCAGAGCAAGGAAATGAAAATATTAAATAATTCAATCCCCATAAGTAAGAATTGAATCCAGTCGTGTTTGCAGTCACACGCTTTGCCACTGTGCCACGACAGCTTCTTCTTTATTCTACCAGTATTATAAATATGTGAACGCAATCACGCAAAAACTACTAAACAGATTTATAAGAAACTTTACAGTAATATAACTTATACATCAGAGTACATATAGCACATAAGTTATAATTAATGTAAAGATTTTGTTTACCTAAAACAGAACAATAAGTTTAAGCGGGCGAAGCCGCGCATGGATCATAAATGATAGACACATTACCTTCTCTCTCACCACCCGCCCCGTTAGTGACCACGGTGATCTGGTGTCCGGCCATCACCAGCCCGCTACCGCCCGCACTGTACGACACACCTGCACCTATAATCATTAAATTTATTATTATTTATTTTTATTAACTAGATTTTATTAAATAGTTTTTTATTTAAATTGAATTCATTCCTAAGTACACTTTGAAAAGCTTTGAGCTTAGCTTTTGTGCGAGCGCTTCTAAAAGTAGAGAAAGGAAAAAACTTACATAAAAAAAAGTTTATTAGTAAATAAAAAAATAAATATTATATATATTTAAGGTTTAACATTTGCTAATTATATTGGTAATTTTCACTTTCGTCTGATATGTCATTTGAGTTAATAATTATTATTTATCATTTATGAGGCCAGTCGTGGCGCAGCGACACAAGCAAGTGTGACTGAATCTGTTATTATTTTGATCTCTTCACTCTGGTATTAAGGCAAAGCGCTGCGTTGAGTTCCGCCACTCAAAACACAATGCCTCTAGAATTCTACGAAAAGAAGCGGAAGCGCAGTGTCTTAACATTAGGTTTCCTCTGCCTACCCTGTTACATACAGTGTGAAGCTGATATAATTAATCACTCCATTCTAACATCAAATACAGTGTTGTGTCCATAATTTTTTTCATTTCTTACTGCTTGATAATTACTGCCAACTTAACTTTTCAAATTTAATAAATCGAACACAAAATCAAAATATTAAAAGGTTAATATGTACACTGCTACCAGTACAAAAAGTGTAGGCAAGTTCTCAAAAAGCTGTATAAATCACTTTAGACAAAACAAGTGACTTCACACCTACACTATACAGGTGAAAGTGTCATCAGTTGAGTCAGTAGTTCCTAGGGTTAGTGTGTTCAAACAAACAATCCTTTTTCTTTATAATATCAGTACAGCTATATAGTTAAGTCAAATCACTATCAAAGTGACACTACTACTTAAAACAATCCTTACATGCCAAACATCGCTAATAAGAGATTAAAAATTATTATATGATTTATTTTTTCACTCTGTATCTCGCATATAGCAGAGAGATGGTACCTACATTTAATAAGTTCAATTTTGGAGACATTTCGAGACGTTTTGGCGGAACACAACGCCGAGCTTTGTCTTGTTGCCAGATTAAGGAAAATGCCTTCGTGTTTATGCTTTCGTGACATGTATTAATATACATAATATGATATAATATAATACAATAAAACCGACCGAGGCCGGTCGTGCCGCAGCGGCACGAGGTGTGACTGTGAAACCGACTGGTTGTGGGTTCGATCCCCACTCGAGGAGACGAAATATTTACTTAAATTTATATTTCCATTTCTTCGCTCTGGTGTCGAGGTTAAGCGCGGCGTTAAGTTCTGCCACTCAACACGCAATGCCTCCAGAATTCGGCAGAAAGTGGGGAACGGGAGTGTCTTAACACTAGGTTCCCTCTGCCTACCCTGCTGTGTGCGGGATACAACGTGAAGCATTTTTTTTATTTAAAATAAAACTGATCTTCCGACTGACCCGGTGATCCTGGCGCGCTCTGGCTGACACCACTCCGTTGCGGGAACAAGTATTGAGTAGACTGCGAACTGTTGTTGTTGTTCAATCGCTGACCGCCACTTTGCTAGAATATAAAAAAATAAATTATTATTTATTCAATTAGGTAAAAAATTGGAAAAATAATTTTAATTGTCAAATATTTTTGTAATTGGTTAAAAAAATCTTGCAAAAAGTAAATGTGTCAGATATACAGGAAGCCACCATTGCCTTAGCTCTATTAAAATTTGATTATTATATATTTTTTTATTTCTTGCTTCATGTATAGTAGTTTACATTGTACAATATTGCATGTGACACTGCCTACACTATATAACCTCATCGAAACAAATTATATTTTTTTCGGTATGTAGCAGGCCAGACAGAGGGTGCCCTAGTACTAAGACTGACTGACTGCTGAATTTTGGAAACATTGCGTGTTGAGTTGCCGAACCCAAGCTCACGCTTTGCCTTGACATCAGAGCGAAAAAATAAACATTAAATATTTCATTTCCTCGAGTGGGAATCGAACCCATAGCATGTCGCGTTTACAATCACATTCTTGTATCCCTGCGCCACGACTCAAAATCATAAATCGAATCTAACCGAATTCAATGGTTCAAATTCAAATTAATGTAAATTTTAAAACAAAATAATAACAAAAAGAAAATACATATAGAAAATTCACTCTCCCAAATCCTTCTCTCTTTTAATATCAAACATAGTGTCCAATCACTACACTACCTGATCGTGTTCTTCACCGGTGAACAGATCAGGTGTGGGTTCACGGGACAACTCCTCGGGGGTTACCAGACCAGATACTCCAACTTGAGACGGGCTGGTGGGGGCGCTCCTGGTAAAAAAGGGGGAACAGTTAAAAAAAATATATTTTGCGAAAATATGGGGAAAAAATGAGATACCTACGCTTACATATAGATATAGATATAAAGGAATGCAGTGGGTTTGAATTCCATTGAAGGAACACGTTCCGTTCCGTTCCGCCAACAAATCCTCAATGTCTCATAAGTAGAAAGCAAGCGTAATAATCAAATAAAATAAGCGTATTAATTTTTTTACAGCTTCACGCTTTATCCCGCATGTAGCAGGCTTAGTAGAGGGAGCTATGTATTTAAGCAATCCGCTCCCCAAATTTCGCTGAATTCTGGAGACATTGCGTGTTGAGTAGCGGAACTCAACACCGCGGTTTGCCTGGAGACACCAGAGCAAAAAAAAATATACAAAAAAAAATCCTCGAGTGTTAAATGAACCAACTAAAGAAAAAAAATGATTGAGTTTCCTACCTCGAAGACAGCCCGAAGGGCGCCCTGAACTGCACGCCGCGCGGGCGCCGCGGCCGGAAGGCCAGCTCTATGAGCTTGCCCTCGCTCTGCGGGTCGATGCGCCAGAAGCTGCCCTTGCCGGGCTCCTCCTGGCTGCGCGGCACTTTTATGAAGTATCTGAAACGTCATGTCGGAGTAGTGTTAAAATGTAAACAAGCTCAGCAATGGGAAAACCTAGTGTTGAGACACTCCGTTCCCCACTTTCCATCACATTATGGAAAGAGTCGTGACTCAACGTCACACTAGATACTAACACCAGAACCATTATGTGAAAATAATTTAGTCTCTCGAGTGGGAATCAAACACACAACCGTAGCTTTGGCGATGTTCAGACGCCTACTGCGTAAGAGTCGTTTTAAGCGTAGCTTAAATTATAATTTAATATCACTTAGCGGCTAATCTACATCTCTGAGTAACACTCACCTGTTCAGCGACAGATTGTGGCGTATAGAGTTCTGCCACCCCTTGTCGGCGGTGCGGTAGTAGGGGTAGTGTTTCGTGATATAGCTGTATATACCGCTCAGGGTGAGTTGCTTGTCGGGCGCTGACGCCACCGCCTGCACTATTAGTTGGGCGTAACTGAAATTTAAGAAAATAAACTAATAAGTGTATAATTAAAAAAAATAATAATTTTAAACATAATGCCTCCAGAATTCGACAGAAAGTGGGGAATGGAGTGGCTTAACACTAGATTCCCTCTGCCTACCCTGCTGTGTGCGGGATACAGCGTGAAGCTGCTTTAATTTAATTTTTAATTTAAACACACACTGATTATTATTTGCGTATTGAACGACCGAACTCAACGCCGTGTTTTGTTTATCAAAGGGGAGGAATAGTAGGAGGGGAGAAATTTAAGGCATAAAATTTTACTATAACTTATATTTCTAATATAAATTGTTCAATACATTAGCTCCAGTATATCTATACATTTCTTGACAAAGCATGTATGTATTACCTGTAAGGTGGTTTCGCGTCATCACGACCCTCGCGGTGCTCTCTAGCGTCCCGTGCATCACGAGAGCTGTACCCCGAGTCGGATGCAGAGGAACCCTAAAAATATGTAAAATATAATGTTTATTAATTAATTATATATACATAAAAATTTTAAAAACAGTTTTTTACAACTATGTCATGGCACATCAAAACCCAAATAAACATTCAAAGAACTTCAATTCGGCCAGTATGACCAATTGAATTTCCTCAACAATTCCTCAAAATTATTAGAAATATTTAAAGAAAATATCAGAAATTATAAAAGACAAAGCGAACGATCGTTTAAATCATTGTAAGTGACCACCAGAGGAACTACAGGTGCGTTGCCGGCCTTTAAAGTGGACATAGACGCGCGTTTTGAAGGTACCCATGTTGTATCATCCTAAAACCTAGAACCTGGCGCAGGTAGGCAATTCCAAAAATATCCATTGTAAAACATAACTATAAAAAAACTAAACACTTACAGCAGTGCCATTGGAGTTAGGCCTTTGGTGTTCAGCTAAGACAGCATACTGAGCCACAAGACCCAGGTCCGGGTGCCGTCGCCCAGACGAGCCAGCGCCTCGTGGGGATGTTGGACAACTGTTCGTCGCACTTAATGTACCTGAAAGGATTTGGTAAATATGTTTAAATCTTATCAAATGTTTAAAAATGTATTGTAATATTTAAAAATATCACATATGTGTGTGTGTGTGTTAAGACAGTCCATTCCTCGCTTTCCGTCCATTTTTTTTGTAACTCAACGTCGTGCTTTGTCCTGTTACCAGAGCTAGTAAAAGAAAATAATTCATTCTCGGAGTGGGAATCGAACTGACAATAATCTCGTTTATTGTGATGTTATTGGATTGTTTACATATTTATAGCGCTTTCTTTTTCAAACCATGGTTTATGAGATAGCATTTGTTTTTGTAATATATCTCACATGTTCTATGACTTAATTGAATTTATATTTCCATTTCTTCGCTCTGGTGTCGAGGTTAAGCGCGGCGTTGAGTTCTGCCACTCAACACGCAATGCCTCCAGAATTCGGCAGAAAGTGGGGAACGGAGTGTATTAACACTAGGTTCCCTCTGCCTACCCTGCTGTGTGCGGGATACAGCGTGAAGCTAATTTATTTATTTTATTTATGTTCTATGACATGGCCGAAAAGAAAAAAGACAATAGTAATAAAACATAAACAAGTGTTAAACTATATAAAAATCAATCAGAATCAAAGTCATACGAAAATTAATTAAAACACTCGTGATGAATACTGTGCGGAGTAACGGAATTCAACGCCGTTTTTCCTCACCAAAGCAGAAAAACGCAAAATAATATTTAAGTAAAAAATTTATTGCCCCGAAAGGGAAATCGAATATGCACCTATCAGCGTAGATATAAAATCTAAGAATAAAAAAGACCTACCTGTAGGCGAAGGTGCTGGACTGCGCCCATCACTATCAGTGGGTATTGATATACGGAGGGGCGGTAGCGGCGGACCGGAACTACCCGCGCTTCCTCCACTCTCCTCCACTAGAGATTGAAACTCTAAGCGGATGTTGGTAGATGGAAAACGGAGTGTGCATCTGGAAGTGAAACAGTATTATTAGTATTTGTATAAATACTAATACTAAGTAAATAAAATTTACTTTTTCAATAGTATTTAAATATTAAGAAAAAATTATAATACATTGACATTAAGTTTTAGGCTTATTAGTAGCTTCACGTTTTTTTACTTCATTTCAAGATAGGCAACGGGGGAACCTAATGTTGAGGCACTCCATACCTTCTTAATAGTATCAAAATTTATTTGTCATATCATCCTATTTAAACCTTATGTAAAGACACTCACTTTCTATACATTGCAAGTCGAGTAGCAGAACTCAACGCTGCGCTTTATCTTATTACCAGAGCAAGGAAACAATTCACTCCCCCGATTGAGAATGAAACCCACAACCTTCGCATTTACAATTACTGTAATATCGTTATTTAAATATACCTAAGATAAAATAAAATAACTTTAAAAAAATTTAATAAGCTTCAAGCTGTAATCCGCACACATCATGGAGGGCAGAGAGAACCTAGGGTTAACACACTCCGTCCCCCACTTTCCGCCCAATTCTAGAGGCACTGCGTGTTGAGTGGCGAAACTCAACGCCGCGCTTTCCCTCCACACCAGACCGAATAAATGAATATATAAATTTAAACAAATATTTAATTTCTTGGAGTAGGGATCGAACCCACAACCAGTCGCGTTTACAGGCACACTTTGTGGCCTGCGCGACGACTGGCCTCACCTTTGAACAATATAATAAACAAAACAGCTGAAGCGTTGTAACTTTTAACCTTGACCTAGCAAATTCATAATTATCCTTAGTGACGTAAGACCGACGAGCTTCATTTCCTTGAGGTTCTCTCGTAAATAACTGGAGTAACGATCGTCTCGATTGGAAATTAAAGCAATCGTTAAAAACCGTTTAAAACTATAAAATTAACAATGTTTTTTTAAGACAAAATTACTGAACTCATTTTGATTAAACTAAATATATAAGTCATTGTCTTCAATGGGTATATTAAATAATATTTGTTGATATTTGTGTATATAGTAGGAAGCGTGAAGCGATTGTAATGTATGGTACACATACCATATGAGTGTAAATTCATAAGAATAAGAAAAATTGACGTCTTATAAATTGACGAAGGCAGCACGCAAGGAAAACATGACTTATTGTCACGTTCCGTATGAGCCGAGTGTGCAAGCGAGAGCGCGGAGAAAACGAAAGAGATGCACATTGTTACTTGTAATTAATTCGTATAATTTAAACAAAAAATATATTTTAAAACAAATATATTTATCCAAAAAATGTAAATTTTTGGAAAAAACAAATTCAATTAACTAATTTGTAAACTGCAAAATAATGATAATTTTGTTAAAATTCTATTCATCAATGTTTTAAAATTATAAATATTCAGCTTCACATTGTATCCCGCACACAGCAGGGTAGGCAAAGAAAACCTAGTGTTGAGACACACTCTTGCCCACATTTCGCCGAGTTCTGGACGCATTGTGTGTTAATGTGCGGAACTCAACGCCGCGCCTGGCCTCCACACCAGAGCGAAGAAATGAAAATATAAATGTAAGTAAATAGTTCATTCCCGCGAGAGGGGATCGAACCCACAACCAGTCGATTTTACAGTCACATATTGTACTCCTGCGCCACAACTGGCCTCAGATTAATGTTTTCTTATGACATTATCACGTTAAATTATCATCTGTAAATATTTTTTAAACAGTTCTATCACGCGAGTGAAGCCGCGGGAAAAGCTGAAACAAACTCGCGAGCAATAACTGATTGGTTATGTAAGTATTGCCGATATCTGACAGGTACATACGTACCTATCTGCACTCAGGTCATGGAACGACACCCATTGAATATTTACGCAGTTTGATCGATACGCTGTGATTTTGCCTCGTTTTAATATACATATATTTTTTTAATAGCCTCAAGCATAGCAGGGCAAATCGAACCTAGAATTAAGACGCTACATTCCAAAGCACCGCTTAATTTTTGAGTAGCGGAACTCAACGCGCGCTTTGTGGTCTTATCAGAGCCGCTGATTGAGAACCCAGAACCGTCGTGAACTGAGCCACGACGGCCTCATCTATATATATAAAAGGACATGTATCTGACTGACTGTGGTAAGACGCAAGCACAGCCGTAGCCGCTGTGCGTAGAAATGTGAAATTTGAACAGGTGCTTATAATTTGGACATCCACTAAGAAGGGATTTTGAAAATTTTTAACCCTAAATAGGGGTTGAAAGTTTGTATGATTTTTTTTAAATCGGCACCGATTTTTATAAAATTTGAAATTCAGACTCTTAAAAATATTTCATTGGACACGTGTTGCGTAGTTTTTTTAGGATTCACCCCCTAAGGGTGCAAATAAGCGAGCGAAGTTTCACTTTTAGAACATTCACATCCACATCCAGACACAACAAATATTGTTTACTACTTGTTCATTCATCACAAATTCATCGCTAACGGCGTAATACGACCGTTAATCACCCCGCCAGCCATTAAGGGCGGCGGGCGTGCTACTGTCGCACAGTGGACGCGGTGCTATAGCTATAGTAAGTTATGTTAAATTCTATAAAATAATCGTGAGTAAGGAATAAATTTACGTATTTGTTAGCTTATAATGTAAGTCATAAATTATCTATTTCTATTAACAAGTGTAAGGTTCGATTCCCAGTTGGGAGAATGTAATATCTTCTCATTTCTCACTCTGGAAACGACGCAAAGCGCGACATTAGATTTCGCCACACGCTATGCCTCGAAAATTCAGCGGAAAGTGGAGAACGGAAGTGTCTCGGTGGGAATGGAGCGTCGCAACACTAGGTTCTCTCTTTCCCTCTGCATATCCTGTTAAGTACAAGATGCTAAAAAAAGTGATGATAAAAAATGCGTCAAGAGACATTTTGTTGAAAATGGAATGTAATGTGAAGACCCTATGTTCCACACCGTCCGCCCCATTACGCGATGAGTGGTGGAACTCATTGCCACGCTTTAACATGCCAGTAGATAATGAAAATTAACATATTCTCCTGTTTGGATCGAACCCGCAACCACCATAGTAAGAGCCAGACGTTTGTCTGTCCCTCTAGGACTCACGATAGACCTTTATTTCATTCCCCTTTTTCCCTAAAAAAGAAATTCACCGATAACATCCACCTTGAACTATTCTAACACATAAAATAAATCATTACAAAATTAAACAAACGTACAAGTTCCGTACATACCTACGACCACAAAAACAAACACAACCAATACCTTCCTATAGTCAAACCTTAAAATTTCCTAACCCAATATTAATACACCACTCCACTGAACGCTGAGGCTAAGACATGCTATATATTTAGTATAGCTATAGTAAGATTCAGTTCCGTCAGCCTCAGGGTGGATAATTGTTCTAATTAACGGAGCTTTGCATCTGACGTAATACTGACGAGGCGGTGTTCGTCTGGCGGTGTAGACGATAGTCATTACTGCGCTAGTTTCTCTCCTGTCTCTCCTTAATTTTCCGTTTTTATTGCTTTATATTGTATTCCGCAAATAGCAGGGTAGGCAGTGGGAAGCTAGAGAAAGACACTCTAACGGTTGTTGGCGGAACTCAACGCCGCGCTTTGTTTTGTCACTCTTAATCTGCATCTTAAAGTTAATTGCCCAATTTAACAAACAATAGATCAAATTACATTTGATTACTGTGAATCAATGCATAAACGCTCGTATGTTTTGATTGCGTCGACTTAGAAGTTTGATTTTTTACGTGTTTCTAGGTACCATAAACCTGAATATTTTATATTAATTTCAATTTGATAAATCCCCGCGATCTTAAAATAAATTAGGTTCGACAAACGGACAACAATGTGACCCTATAAGGGTTCCATTGTGACCTTTTGAAGCACGGAACCCTAAAAGGGCCAGTTGTGGCCCTTGTACGAATATAAATGCGACAGGTTCGATTCCCGTTCGAGCAAATGAAATATTTTATATTTTCATTTTCCCGCTCTGATAAAGAAACAAAGGCAGCGTTGAGTTCCGCCACTCACCGCGCAATTAATCCACAATACGGCGGACTTTGAGCAACGGAGTGTCTCAACCCGCCTACCTACATGCGGGTTAGAACATGAAGCTAAAAAAAATAATAAAAAAATATATTAAATATAACACCCTATATAAGGTACCTCAAAAGACAGACATGTGGAAGTACATATGTAAATACATAAAATAGTATGGGTTGACGATCGACAAGGCCTTCGTAACACTTCGTAACATACGAGCATACGAGGTTCCTACACGAGTTTTCACTGTATTGTAATCTTTGATTTGATTTGTATTGCCTGTACGTTCTAAGTAGGTATTTGATGTCGTTCACGTGAACATGTGGGCCAAAGTAAATGTGGTTTAGAATTAAAATTGTGTAGTAGAAGTGCCATCGATTACTATTTCTTTTTTTTAGCTATGTTATGTTGTATCCCCGCACATAGAATGGTAGGCTGAGGAAACTTGGGAACCTGGTGTTAAGACTCCCGATTCCATTAAGACACTTCGTTCCGCACTTGCTACTCAACTCTGGAGACGTTGCGTGTTGAGTGGGAGTGAACATAAGAAAAGAGCGCTGTACCTCGTTACCGGAAGGATTTAAAATAAAAAATAAATACAACATTTAACTCTGATAAGGAAAGTACTGTGCTGTTAGTGTTATTATTTTTATTAGTTTATCACTTAGTTTGCGGCGTTGTGTTCTGCCACTCAACACGCAATGCCTCGAGAATTCGGCAGAAAGTGGGGAACGGAGTGTCTTAACACTAGGTTCCCTCTGCCTACCCTGCTGTGTGCGGGATACAGCGTGAAGCTGACTTAGTGTTACATAAAATTTACCTGTTTGAAGTAAATAAAAACTGCTCATCAACCAAAGTATCTTTATAGTTAATTTAAATTTAATTAATGCGTGACCGGAAGTGTTTTAATGGGAGCGGAGTCTCGAAGCCCTAGGTTCCCAGGTTCCCTACGTAAAAGAGAATCTATTAATAAAAATTAAACTAAAACAGGAATTTATCACAATACATGAACTCACATTTTTTTTATAACAAATACATTCTTTTCTAAATTACATTCAACATATAAATTCGAATACACTCAAACCACTTCCATATACCTAGACACAATTCTACGGCCCGAGTCGACAATAACATAGCAATTATGTTCTTCCTAGAACAAGCAGGAGTCAGTAGCTAAAATCGATAGCCAGCCGCTAGTACTACGAATGGCTGGGTTTTATTTATATTATGGCGTTTAAATTGTATGAGTTGGATGAGATATCTTATCGATAGGTAACAAGCCAGAGGGAGGGGTTAAACGTCGTAATATGTTTGTCACATACTTTTTAGAATAATACCTACTGCGAAAATTGTTTAAAATAGGTTATTTTTAACATTATTTTAAGCTTTTTTTTTTAGTTTCACGCTGTATCTTATACATAGCAGGGTAGGCAAAAGGAACCTAGCGTTAAAACACTCCATACCCATTTGATGCCGCAGCAGGACAGCATCTGAAAGGCGACGGTCTCGATTTCCACTCAGGGGAAGCGACTTATTTTTATTTCCTCGCTGTATCAAAATAAAAGTGCGGTGTTGAGTTTCGCCAATCACCGCATCTTACATTCGAGGGGCAAGAATAATGTCTACATGCGATTCTCGTTTACACGGCTCTGTGGAAAAAGATTTCCTAAAAAAAGCCATTACCTTTAACTAAACACGGAAAATACGAGAAAAAATACTTAAATTTAAATACAAATTCGAATAAAATTTAAAACGATAAACTTCCGACCGTGGTGTATACAAGCAAGTATTGATTCATATCGCGCATACAGTTGTGACAGATTAATCAACTCATCAGATAAGCGTATTCGATATATACAACAGATGAAAATCATCTTGTTTTATTTTTCACGCTGTATCCCGCACAAACATAGCAGGATTGGCGTTAGAGTTTAGTGTCAAGACACTTCCTTTGCACACTCCGCCAGATTCTGGAAGCATTGAGTGTTGAGTGGCGAAACTACGTCGCCAGGTAAAAACCATATAAAAAGTTCCATTTCTTCAATTCGATTTCCATTCGAAATAAGTGGCAGACGCGGTGCTTCAAAATAATAAGAGCAGAAACATTAAAAACATCGTTAAACATAGTTAAACATTCCTGAAAACATTATTCACACGAATGTAAATCGAACCCACAACCACTTTTACAGTCAAAAACCGTGCCTATAGAGCACGACAGCTCCTTTACCACATACATAACATTTCACATCCGAATACTTAGCCACAAGCCCTCGTCTGCAAAATCCCCAATTAGTGATATCAAAGAGACTAGGCCCAGACTGATGCGTCACACGACCTAGTTAGCAAAGCTTGGTGAGCAAAAACAAAACCTGGCACTAAACGTGTGTACGTATGACTTGTAATGTAAAGCGTTGCTTTTTAGGGTTCCCTATCCGATGGGTAAAAAGAGAACCTGTTACTAAGATTCCGCTGTCTGTATGTCCGTTTGTCACCAGGCTGTATCTCATGAACCGTATTAGTTGGTTTAAATTTTCACAAATGATAATGTAGTTCTTTTGCCGATATAACAATAAATAATAGGCAGAATAAAATGGACATTTAAGAGGGCTCTGATGCAGCAAACGTAATTTTTTTGCCAATTTTATAAATGGCACGGAACGATTGGTGCGCGAGTTAAACTCGCACTTGGCCGGATTTTAGAATTTCCACGTCGCTTGTAAAAAATATAGGCAAATCTTACTTTAGGAAGGGATTTTTTTTTTATCGTCGCTTATTTGTAAGGTAGACCGACGAGAGTGTGGTTTCATACTAGATTTCAGCAACTGTACTCCATATGAGAGATACAACGTAAAGAAGTAATAAATTAATGTGTTAAGACACTCCGTTCTCCATTATCTGCGTTTTAAGACTTTCCGTATTAAGTGGTGGAAACAATGAACGCAAAACATTCTGAAATAATAACATCCGCCAAAATAAGAACCACCACCAACCAACCTTGTATTGAAATGTAGTATCAAAATGAAGTACTAATCTATATCTATACATATAATAAAATTGAAACTAACATCTGTCTGTACTTGAAATATATATGACAAAATCTATAATAAAGGGTTTTTATTAATATAAAAAAAACTGAAACAATGTTTCTTAAATTTTTTGTCTCTCAAACGGTTCATAAATAAAATAAAGTTATGCCGATATAAAGAATTGTATGCAAGAATATTGCTTTTTAATAAGTGTTTTATTGAATTGATTAAAACTTCAGCTATCAATGTATGAATTTAAATTATGATAATATTATTAGTTCACTGCACTCAAGTAATTCTTATGAGAAAATAAATAATTGTTTAGTACAAGCAGGCGAAGGTGTCGCTAGTAGATAAATAAAAGGCAATAAGTAAAAAGTATTTTCTATAGAAAAGCAGCCTTCATTCAAAGTCGAATTGACTACGCTGATATATGGAATCTTTTATTCCACTAAAAGCCATTTATAATTTGAAAGCCAAAAGAGAAAGAAGAATCTATAACATATAAAAAATATATATTTTTTAATGTTATAGATTTTCTTCTTTCTCTATTATCTTATCTTATTAGATCTAATATACTCTACATTAATTTCTAAAAAAAACGTTCATGATATTTTACAACACAAAAGAATATATATTTATTAAATTAAGAAAAGAAATTAAATACTTTTAAACATTGAACTGAGAAAAACGTGTTCCACTGTAAACGCGACAGGTTATGAGTTCGATTCCCACTCGAGGAAATGTAAAATTTAATATTTTCATTTCCTCGCTCTGCTAACGAAGCAAGGTTCGGCGTTGAGTTCCGTCTTTTTTATAATTGAAATTCAGCGGAAAGTGGGAAACGGAAGTGTCTTAATGGGAAAAAAAATGAATATTAATGTAAGAGTTAACTCGAAGATTGCCTTACAACAATCAGTTTCATCTTCAAGAACGTCCCGTGATAATAAAATCTATACAAGACTATACTAATATAACAAGGCAAAAAAAATGATTTAACTCTTTAATCTTGTCATATCTACCATTGGATTTAATTAAAAAAATATATTTTCGTCCTGGATCAATGAAGGCTATATGTGCTTTCATCATATTAATCTTTTCAACATAGCCCAATGTACTTGCGGCCAGAATTCTTAAATTTGCCATACAAAATTTTTATTTTAGTAATATACGTGTATACGACGTAGCAAAGTGGCTGGCATCGGCTGGATGCGAAGAGCTCAAGATAGAGCTCAGTGGCGTGCCATTGGAGAGGCCTATGTCCAGCAGTGGACTGGGACAGGCTGATGATGATGATGATGATGATACGACGTAGCCATTTATAAAATATACACACTCAGGCTGGTTACAACAAACTGGTAGTGGCAAAAAAAAAATGTAAATGAATCTAAACAAGAAAAACAGAGTGTCTCAACACTAAGCTTCAAACTTAACCTTCCCTGGAAATTATATATATGCGCAAAAAAAATAAAAAATCAACATATCTATCTATCTATCTATCTTTATATAAAAAAGGTTATGGACAACAGCGCAATGTGTACAGACAGCGTATCGATCGGGTGCCACGCGCGTCCTTCACCCCGTGCCCTTTCAGAGCTACCCGACTGTTTTGGGGAGACAGCCTGAAATTCACTTAATGGTGCGGCGAGACGGCCTCCGTAAATAAATTGGTTAGTAGGGTTATGTTTACTCGTTTAAGTTGTAACTTGAGGTAAAGGTATTAGAGGAAGTTTGAAATTATTATGAAAATTTTCTCTGAAATTTACATGAGGACAAGCGGGCCACTAGTTGTGGGTTCGATACCCGCTTGAGGAAATGAAGTATTTCATATTATCATTCCCTTACTCTGGTAATTAAGCAAAGCGGCGGTTGCGGTGTTGATTTCCGCCATTCGACACAAAATAAATTCAGCAATTGGCGGGAAGTGAGGAACGGAAGTGTCCTCTTGGAAACGGAGTGTGATAACACCGAGTTCCCAGGTTCCCTCTAGCTAAATAATTAAAAAAAGAAAAAATATACAATGTGACCTCTATTTTTCTGTACACTGCTCTATATTCCTAACTAAAACTAAAAATTCTTTAAAAGAATAACAAAAAACTATAGACTGACAGACTGCAGCTACTTCACAATTCCATTCCACGTTATTTATCCTGCACGGCGTTCACTCATGTAAATTGAAAAAAAAAAAGTTTTTTTTTTTCGTTTTTTTTTTTTGCTGCCGTCGCACATAGGTGAAATTCACTTAAAAGTTGGTCAATATTGTAATTATGTTTAAATATTGCTTTAATTGATCGGAAATAATATTTTTCATGAGTGTATTCTATTTTAATGGGTAAAGAATAAAGATTTATTTAATTACCATATCCATACAAAAAAATTCATATAATTTTAAATCTATTTCAATATTAGTATTGAATCTATTTCAATATTAGTATTCAATATATAATCTTGAGGATAAGATTTTACTTGTTTTGAAGTAGTCGAGTTCCGTGGTCATTACATTCATTCATCAGTAAAAAAAAACCAATTTTCCAATATAATTGGTATAAGTTACTAGTATAACAGAAATCGTCTAAAAATGGTTATTAATATTTTTATAATTTCATTTTGTACAGTTGTCGCAAGTAGACGCAGCCAAATTTAGTACCATATAAAAGATACTGGAATTTACTATTAAAATAATTAAAAAATACAGGTAAAGCGCGTTAAAGTATAAACATTTTTACTATAAGTATAAAAATCATTTAATGAAATTTGGTCTTAACTTTAAAACGACGTATCTTCGCAATCCTAATGAATGTTAACTATTTTATTGTATTTTTGTAAAGAAGTTTACATAAGGGTATAGAATCCATAATGTTTTAATTCTATTATCAACTAAATAAATATCAAACGTGATTTAAAAATAATGCAAAATAATACTAAATCATTCCTTCAAGCAATGACTGTATTGTTGATCTATGTAAGTAATAAAATAAAAAGTGTCAAGCTTTTTACTAGCAACCAATAGATAGATAAAGAAGTCTTGTAGGTAATTAAGTTTACTATTTTTTAATTAGAGACACTTTATTTTTTGAATTTCGGCCATCAATCGTATAAATTTCACCAGTGTGCGTCGCCACGTTGAGATGTTTGTGTAAAGGTGAAAGAGTCGTGCGAGTTATATATTATAAATTTTTTCATTCTACGATTAAATGAATACAATAGTAGTCTTTAAGTCATATAGAGGCTTCACTAACTTTATTTTACAAGAAAAAAAAAATTAAGGCCAGTTGTAACGTAGGGGCACAAAGTGTGACTGTAAGCGCGACTGGTTGTGGCTTCGATCCCTACTCGAGAAAATGAAATTAATTTTAATTTATATTTCCCTTTCTTCGAGGCAAAAATGGAGGACGGAGTGTCTTAACACTAGATTCCCTCTGCCTGCCCTGCTGTGTGCAGAATACAGCGTGAAGCGTCAAGCTGATTTTTTTTCATTTAAAAAATATTGGTTAAATTATTGCCTCAATAGATACTTTTTATATTTTAAAGTATGTACAGAGAGTTTAGCTATATCCCGAGTCAGACAAAAGCTGCGCTATTGTATTAAAATAACACTAACAAATTTACTCTATATTTTTCGTAACATAAATGTAATGAGACAAAACGCGGCGTTGAATTCGCCATTCAACATGCAATGTCTCGAGAATTCGGCGGAAGTGTCTTAATGAAAACGGAATGTCTTAACACTAGGTTCCCAGATTCGGTGCTTATCGCTGCGAATCCTACGCTGAGACCAGGACAGGTCGAGGCCTATCTTCTATTAGCGGGATACAGCGTGAAGCTGAAGTGACAAAACATACATTAACGATTAAACCTCAAGTCATACATATACCTATACCTTTAAACTATACCTATCTTTTAATCAGATTACATCAAGAACGGTAGAAACAGGGCGATAGAGATAAAACCGTAAATAATACAATTTTATACCGTGTTTACGTCAATTTAGAAATCAACTTAGGAAATGTTATAATTTCTGCTTTCTGTTGGCTTCAATCAAATCTTGCTAATTTTATGGTGTAATTGTTGACAAGATTAGATTATTTATTAATTTGACTAAAATTAAGTAGTATTTTTAGAAAACTTCCTATATTTTTCTATTATCACTAGCGACCAACTCGCGACTTCGCCCGCTTGATCTACTCAATCATTTATTTACTAATCTGAATTACTTTAATAATAACATTATATTTTTTAAGAAAACAACTAAAATTTCAGCCAACTTAATCCCACTGGTCCTGGTCGCTTTACAAAAGGCGCGGGTTCGAGTCCCGCTACGTTTAATTTTTTATACGTTTTCTAAATAAGTAAATAAGTATTTAACTTAATAACAGTGTTGTAGCAATTTAGTCAAACAAAATATATATTTTTTATCTTTAAACAATTAATTAAGTATTTTATAAAACAAAATATCTACTAAATGTTAAGCGATTTTTTTGTCGGTTTGTGTGTTTGTGCACGCTAATCTCATAAACAGCTCAACCGATTTAAATGTAGTTTCATTAAAAAGGGTTCATAAACAATAAAGTTAAATAATAAAATAACTGATTTATTAAATGAGGCCAGTCGTGGCGCAGTGGCACAAAGTGTGACTGTAAATCGACTGGTTGTGGATTCGATGCCCACTACTATAGGGCGTTTTCTAAAAATACTGCTTAATTTTAGTCAAATTAATAAATAATTTAATTTTGTCAACAATTACACCATAAAATTAACAAAATTTGATTGAAGCGAACAGAAAGCAGAAATTAGGTATAACATTTCCTAAGTTTTGAGGCCGGTCGTGGCGCAGTGGCACAAAGTGTGACTGTAAATCGACTGGTTGTGGATTCGATGCCCACTCGAGGAGATGAAATATTTACTTACATTCATATTTCCATTTCTTCGCTCTGGTGTCGAGGCAAAGCGCGGCGTTGAGTTCTGCCACTCAACACGCAATGCCTCCAGAATTCGGCAGAAAGTGGGGAACGTAACTTAACACTAGGTTCCCTCTGCCTACCCTGCTGTGTTCTGCACACAGCGTGAAGCTGATTTTTATTTTTGATTTATTAAATTGTATTGTGTTGTAAAGTTACAAACTTTAGTTTTTAATGCCTGTATATTATCATAAAAATGTTAATTTTATTACTATACGAAATTAATTCTGACGAGATAATAAATAATTGTGTAGTACAACAAGCAGGCGAAGCCGCGAGCGGATCGCTAGCTACTACATAATAATTTACCTAGTTTCTAGTTATTGATTGATACGTGAACTGAATACAATTATAGAACAGCCGGCGTCGTACGACAAGGGACGAGAATAAATCTGAAAGGTCATAGGGTCCACCGCCGTTATACCTATATAAAATTAAATTAAATTACATCAGCTTCACGCTGTATCCCGCACACAGAAGGGTAGGCAGAGGGAACTTAGTGTTAATACACTCTGTTCCACTTTCCGCCAAGTTCTGGCGGCATTGCGTGTTGAGTGGCGGAACTCAACGCCGCGCTTTGCCTCGACACCAGAGCGAAGAAATGAAAATATAAATGTTACTAAATATTTCAGTTCCTCGAGTGGAGATCGAACCCACAACCAGTCGATTTTACAGTCACACTTTGTGCCCCTGCGCCATAACTGGCGTCATGGCCTATATTATTTAGATATATATATAAAAGGACTTGTGCTGACTGACTGAGGTAAGACGCACGCAGAGCCGTAACCGCTGATGGTAGAAACGTGAAATTTGAAAATCCACTAAGAAGGGAATTTGAAAAATTTTAACCCTAAAGGGATGAAATAGGGGTTGAAAGTTTGTATGGATTTTTTTTTTAATCTGTACCGATTTTTATAAAATTTGAAATTCAGACTCTTAAAAATATTTTATTGAATACATGTTTCATAGTTTTTAAGAATTCACCCCCTAAGGGTTCAAATAAGGGGTTGAAAATTTATATGGAAAAAACTTTAAATTGCCACCGATTTTTATAAAAATTTAAATTCAGACTGTTAAAAATATTTTATTGAACACGTGTTTCGTGGTTTTTTTAGAATTCACTCCTAATAAGCGGGCGAAGCCGCGCGCGCCCACTAGTTTAGATATATTAGTATGTAATAGTTGAGAACTCTGTATGGTCCATGGTGGGTCTTTCGCAATGTCATCTAGAGTTATTTTGAAACATTTAGTATATTAGTAACAGATTTTTTTTTTATTGAATTTTCTTTTTTTTACTTATATTGTGGAAAAGAGAATTAATCGTTATTTTCTCAATTTAAGGTGTCATACTTTTAATTTCCTTGCTCAGGTAACAAGACAAGGCAGAAAGAGGGAACCTTATTTTCCAACCAACTTTCAAGGCATTGCGTGTTGAGTGGGGGGGGGGGGGGGCTCAAGTCCGCGCTTTGCCTACCAGAGTGGGAGAAACGAAAAAAAAAAATTAATGAACTTAAAAAAAAACTTTTAAGTACTAGATACTTAAGAGACATCAAAGATGAACAAAGCACTAATTAAAGTAGTACCTGGTGCCTAAAGTTATGAGAAACGTAGAAGTTATTTATACAACTACCACGTTTACAGTGGAGCGAAATTAAATACTACTTAGTAATGCCGCAGTAATATTTTGTCATAACTGTTACATTAAATTATTTATTTTTCTTTTTTTTCGCCTTCACGCTGTATCCCGCACATACCAGGGTAGATACTCCGTTTCCGTTCCCTACTTTCCGCTAAATACTAAACCCAACGCTGCGTTTTTTGCTCCGTTATCAAAGCGAGGAAATGAAAATATTAAAAATTTAATTTCCTCGAGTGAGAATCGAACCCACAACCTGTTGCGACGACTGGCCGGATATTTACAAGGATATGGACATATTTCTACATTATTGTATTGAGATTAAAAGATATAATTTAAATAGTAAACATGTTTATCGCATGTTACTGTAAACAACTTTGGACTTTTATAGGTCATTCACTTCAATGTTTTAAGCTTAAATAATTTACTTGACTCAAATATATTATTTATTTTTTTTATTTGCACGCTGTATCCCACATTATGCGGGTACGCAGAGGGAGCCTAGTATTAAGACACTTCGTCCCCCACTTGCTGCCGAATTCTGGAGGCATTGCATGTTGAGTGGCAGAAATCAATGCCGCGCTTTGCCTCGACACCAGAGCGAAGAAATGCAAATATAAACTTAAATAAATATTTCATCTCCTCAAGTTGGGATCGAACCCACAACCAGTCGGTTTTACAGGCACACTTAATGCCCTTCCGCCACAACTGGCCTTATATTGGCAAGTTTAACCAACTCTGGTGGTTTAGTGATATCTGTCTACCCTGCTATGTATAAAAAAGCGCGTAGTCGCTTCTATTAAGATATCTTATTGCATACTTTCCTCTCAAGATATGCTTTATTTTAGTCACCCTGTTACCACCACCACCACCACCAATAGTTACCTGGAACAAAAAAACACACCAATTACTATAACACTCCTGTTTTTTTTTTTTTCAGTTTCACGCTGGATCACGCACAAAGGCAAAACAGATGGAGGTATCCTGAAAACCGGAGATTTTAGACACTCCGTTCCGGTTTTCAGGATACCTACACCTTCTACAATATAAAAAAAATAATAAAATAGGTATAAAAGTAAAGGAGAGCTATTTATTGACAGTATTTACAGAATCCTGATTGAAGTATGTTTTGCGTTATTTTTCTGTAGAGCACTTATACAGCAGCGGGTGGCACGAGGGGTGGTAGGATATGGCCACCCCTTTCATGTACAAGCCAATATACGCCTTATTTCATATTTCAGCTAAGTTCATTATCGAGTAAATTAATGTTATATAGCTTTTATGTATTATGTTACAAAACTGAGACCGTCGTGGCGCAGGGACACAAGTGTGCGACGATAAACGCGACTGGTTGTGGATTCGATTACGACTCGAGGAAACGAAATATTTAATATTTCCTCGCTTTGGTAACGACGCCTCCAGAATTTTCCGAAAAGTAGAGAACGGAAGCGTCTTAATGGGAACGGAAGGTCTTAGCACTAAGTCCAGGTTCCCTCTGCCTATCCTACTACATGCAGGATGAAGCGTGAAGCTAAAAAAAAAAGAAAATCATCCGACAGTTAAGCTTTGTAAGCTTAAGACTTACGAGCTTATCGATTTTTCTATTGAACTTGGCTTTCTATTCATACTATACACAACCATCGGTGAAAACACGAGTTGGTACTATAGACACTTCGCTTCTATCTAAAATACTAGCATTTGCCTGCGGTTTTGCTCATGTTGGTTGCTGCATGACACATACTAAGTGGCCCAGGTTCCTCTAATTGCAACCGTTAACTTAATAAAATATAGCCTCAACACACAACACCTAAAGAATTCAGCGGAAAGTGGGAAACGGAAGTGCCTTCATGGGGAGAAATCGGAGTGACACTAGGTTCCCAGGCTCACCTTCTGTCTACTTCGCTATGTGCGGTTTACAGTGTGAATATATCTATACAAAACAATAGAAAATCTGTCACAAAATACCGACCCAGATATTGAAAATGGCACACTGTTGCATCTTTAAGACAGCATCATAAAGAGACTACATAACTAAACTAGTCGTCGCTCTCAACGTGTTGTGTAAAACTTTGAAAAGGTTACTTTTCCCCAAGGATTTTCAAGAAATCCCCTCTAAGTTCTCCACTTTACTCCCTAAACAAACTTATGCAATGTTTTAATTCATATTTTCCAATAGTTTCGACATAGCCTGGTCTGTCAGTCACTCAGTAAGGACTAATATAATATAAACGTGAAATCTCTATTTTCTCTACTTTGCACTAATAAATCTCCTTTTTTGGGAACAGGCAAAGGGAATTATGTGATAAATCATTCTGTCCTGCACACCCTGTTTAATTAAAATAATAATTTTTATTTCTCTCCAGAACGCGATTCGAACCCGCAACCATCGCATTATTTCAGGCACATATCAAATTTAATTCTTATTTAGAAAACGTATAAAAAGAGGAACTGTACGTATGGCTTAGTCAGAGTACCTGGTCGGTTTCCAGAGAGCCACGTTTAAATTTTTATACGTTTTCTAAATAATTATTTTTCTTCCCTAAGTGTGGAGTAACACTTTAAAAAAATGTTTAAAAACATATCAAGTTTGTAACGAAACTTTACAATAAAAAAATCATATATAAACTGTGTATTATTGATTAGACTCCTATTCGCCGGTATAAATTGTTTTCATTTCAATTTCCTTGCTCTGCTAACGAGATAAAGCGAGGCATTCAATTTCGCTACTCAACAAGCAATTTCTCTAAAATTAGATAGAAGAGGAGAACCGAGTGTCTCAACACTTAAGTAGGTTTCACTTGCCTTCCCTGATATATGCGGGATACAGCGTGAAACGTAAAATAATTATAAACAAATAAAAAATATATATAAAAAAAAATAAAAATATTCACACAAAGACACACATTTACACACAATACCACCTATACCCAATAATAAACCTACAGTAAGTACCAAATACAAGTAAACCTGACGCATGAATGGACGGAAGGTTGCCCATATATAAAAAAAATAGCTATCGTCATCTGAGTCAGTGGCGACGATCACGTGTTCACATCCTGACCGTGGGACCTTGACTCGCAGAATTGGGGGGCCTCGGTAGTCGGTGTTTGTATAGCCAAAAATAGACACGATCGAAACTCTGTATTAGGGCCGTTTGGTGAGAATTATACACGGGTAAAAAAATATTTGATATCTGTAAGCGATAATTGCTTTTGTTTGTATTAATTTTGTATGAGTTTACAATAAGAGTTAATTATTAACAAAAGCAAGCAAGCAAGTGATAAGACACTCTGTTTCCCATTTTAAAGGACATAACGTATTAAATGGTGGAATTCAACGCCGCGCTCTGTCTTTTCGCATTCTTGACACCTCTCTTAATTCTTTAAATAAAAGATACACACAGCCATCAGGCTATTCTTAAACCAGTAAAATATATATTACTTACGAGTAGGTACTGTTTGCAATAATATATCTAACCAACAGCCCACACGCGGCTTCGCCCGGTTAAACGTTTTGTTATATTATAGCCAAATGATATATATTTTCGAACATAAATTCCAGCCTATATGTTAATTTAATGTATCAGCTACATTACTGTCAAGTTTCATCTAAATCTGTTCAGTAGTTTTTGCTTTATTAATAAAAGTGGAACAAACATACAAACTCACAAATTTTTACATTTATAATATAACTTAGATTAGCAAGATATCTCTTGCAGATAAGTAATTAATCAGTTTCACGCTGTATCCTGCATATAGCAGGGTAGGCAGAGGGAACCTAGTGTTAAGACACTCCGTTCCCCACTTTCTGCCGAATTCTGGAGGCATTGCGTGTTGAGTGGCAGAACTCAACGCCGAGTGGCAGAAATCAAGGCAGATAGGTATGTAACACTAAACGCTATTATTCAGCATATAACATTCTTTACCTATGACGAGACTTGTTTATACAATTACGTAGACCGTCCGTATATTTATAACTGGTTTATATATAGATATTTCACATGTCACAACGCTTTGTAACGGTCTAAATTGAAGAACATTTGTCATTTGGTGTTTTGGGGTTTTTTTTATTTGTTCTGTGGAAACAGTCGCTTCGAGTTCGCTGTTTGGCAGGTGGCAAATGCCATGTGAGATGGATGGATGATTTGTAAATAAAAAAAATCTACTTTCTCCGAGTATTAACATAAGGTTCCCTCTGCCTACCATGTTATATGCGGAATATAGCGTGAAGTTAAAAAAAAAATATTTTCCCTTTGCACTATAATAAACTATAAAACGGCCAAATTAAGTATTAATTTCTTCCAATAAAAATAATAAGAGTATCGTGTCGAAGTACTCTCGATATTAGATGTAATAATAATTAATGTCATGTATGTAAGTCGACAAGGGTCTTACGTCACTCCTTTATAGGAAATTTACTGAGCGATATTTAATTGATTCTTTTTGTATGTCACGGTTTTTTAATATATTTTTATATCGGGTTCACGTTGTATCCCGCATTGAGAAGGGTAAACAGAGAGAGAGTAGGGTAACTAGTGTTAAGACACTCCGTTCCACATTTTCCATCAAATTCTAGAGGCATTTTGCGTGTTGAATGGCGGAACTCATCGATGCGCGTTGCCTCGACAGCAGAGCAAAGAAAATGGAAATATTAAAAAAATAATTTCCTTGAACGGGAATCGAATCCACTAACAGTAGCGTTAACAGTCACACACTTGTGCCCTTGCGCCACGACCGGCCTCATATTGGTACAATCTTATTATAGTTAGATAAAACACCGAGAGGTCCTCGTGGCGCAGAGGCACAAGTGTGCGACTAGAAACGCAACGATAATCGGTTTGATTTCGACTCGGGGAAATGAATATAATATTATCTAATCCTCACTCAGGTAACAAGGCAAAGCTCAGCGTTAAATTCCGCCACTTAACATGCAATGCCTTGAAAATTCAGCGGAAAGTGGGAAAAACAAGTGTCATTTTGGGAAAGAAGTGTCTTAGCGCTAGGTTCCCAAATACGCTGTAGTCAATTTCCACAATATTTTTCAATTTCCGTCCGAATTAGAGACATTACGTGTTGAATGGAGACATTTAACATCACACTCTAATATCATTCGGGTATTATTCATTAGGCAAATAGAACCTACTGCCGTTCCTAGCTTACCGCCGGAAATCCGAGGCATACCTCGATTAGTAGCGAAACTTAACTCCGTACCTTGTCTACCAGGAATTAAATATTTAAAAAAATCAGCATTTCGTTGTAAACAAACAGATTAGATACCACACCATCGCGCCAGTCGTCGAGGGCATAACTAGTACCTACACAACATAATATATGTATCGATCGCGTCGGTCGCTATCTTTAACGATATATTTACGTTTTTACACTGTTTCACGCTAATAAACAAGTTTGTTATCGTTCGATTGAGGCTATCGTATCAGTTGTGGCTTGACGTGCGAGATTAGTGCGGGTTCGAATTCCCACTAGGGCAAAAAGAAACAAAATCTGCCAAAGCCGCTGTTTTCACGTGTTAATAAAAAAATCGTTACGCTACCCTAAATGGCGGTGGAGCGAATAAATTAAAGCAAAGAGGTTGCGTGAATTGGACTGGACCTCACATACAAAATGAACACATGGTACTTTGATACCCTAAAAAAAGGTTTAACTTTACACTTTATCATGACACTGCGTTCCACAGCGACTGCACTGCAATCATCCAGACCGACCCACGCTTGTTAAGTGGCGGTACTCAACGCCGTACTTTATATTCTTACCTTTGCAAGCAATCACAAGCCAAAATGCTTTCATTAACAACAAAATAAAAATACTTTTATTCTAAAATAAAACCGACATTTACTTAAACCAACGACATTTTAGTGCCATTTAAAAAATTATATGAGGCAAGTCGTGACGCAGTGGCACAAAGTGTGACTGTAAAATCAACTGGTTGTTGGTTTAATCCCCACTCGGGGAGTTGAAATATTTACTTAAATTTATATTTCCATTTCTTCGCTCTGGTGAAGAGAACAAGCGCGGCGTAGAGTTCTGCCAACACGCAATGCCCCCAGAATTCGGCAGAAAGTGGGGAACGGAGTGTCTTAACACTAGGATCCCTCCGCTTACCCTGCAGTGTGCGGGATACAGCGTGAAGCTCATTTGTTTTTTAATTATTTAAAAAGTTACATCTCAAAGAGGTGAACCAAAACACCAGCTCGAGCGATTAAACATCAAAACAACAAAAAAAAGCACACCAAACGACAGACACGACTCCTTCAAGACGGCAACAGAACACCTAGTACTGTTGCCACGCCACCTTCACACACGCAAAAACATAACCTAAATAGTATGGAAATACGACATATAATCGTGTAGCAACAAAGTAAAATTACAAATATTAATACAAACAAAACCTTATTTGTATAGAAATAAGGTTAAAATTTGAATGTACGCACAAGTGCTCCACTTTGCGTAGACACGCGACGTGATTGAGCGTCAACAAGCTGAAGATGCGTTACGAAAATTTGCTAAATATTATTACACACAAGTGGAAATCGATCGTTTTTTTTTACAGCTTCCCGCTTTATCCCGCATATAGCAGGATACGCAGTGAGAACCTAGTGTTAAGGCACTCCGTTCTCCTATTTCAGTTGGAATTCGAGACACCGCCTGTTGAGACCGCATATGATTAATGTTATACAATATTAGTATGTAGTTAAGGCTGAGAGTGTCCGTCTGTAAATGTGACGGTCATGTGTCGTTCCCCAGTCAAAAAAATTATTAAGTTTGAATAACTTTCATTTCTTCTAAAAGCAAAGAACGGCGTTAAGTTACAGCGACTCAACGCATATCTTAAAAACAAAAAAAAGTGGAAAACGGAGTGTCTTAACACTAGGTTCTCTTTGCCTATCTTGCTGCGTAAAGCTGAAAAAATAAATCCCTTTAACTACCATGCTCCAACATATTTAAAGCTCTAAACATCTGCTCGTAATCGAAGTAGATTTATATTTCACCCGTGGGACTGTTTATATGTAAATTATTTTTATTTCACTTATTTCATTTAGATAAAGTGCGGTGTTGGGTTCTGCCACACAACACGCAAGGTCATTAATCTTGCTTTTTTTTTTTTTCACGCCGCAGAGAGAACCTGCGAACCTAATGTTCTAAGCATTAACACTCCCGTTACCATTATGACTCTTCCGTTCTCCACTTTCTGCGGAATTCTGGAGGCATTTCATATTGAGTAGCGGAACTCAAAGCCGCGCATTGCGTCGTTACCAAATATTAAATATTTCATTTAATCGAGCGAGAATAGAACCCACAACCACACAAAGCCACAATTGGCCTAAATTTTATTTCTTTACTTAAATTCTCTTTATATTATAATATCACTTATTATTACTGTACTCTGCTTAGTTATAAATATAAAAAAATGTATTTTGTGTTCATTTTAAAATTTTCACATTTTCCTCTTTAATCTATTTTAATGAATAAATAAAAATATTAGTTTAAATTAATATTAAGACTAAGAGAAGTACGACGCAATCTAATCGTTCGAGATAACTCTACTTATAGCCAGTGGATAATTCGACTCGAAGTACAGCGTGAAGTTATACATATAAAAAGACTATCATTCCCACACAAAAAGAACCAATAGTTCCTGAGATTAGCACGATCAACCAAAGAAACAACTCAACTTTATAAAATTAATATAGATAAAATGAGAATGTCCAAACGCATATCGAGATAGACCTGACTGAAGCCAATCTTCCAAGCATTATGGTAAATTCTATCTTTCGGAAGGCTCTCCTCGACTATGCCGTGAAGGCTTTTAGTATCGCATGTCGCCGAAACAGCACCAGACACACAGGAGATTCGCATAGTACATCAACACCAATAGCACAAACAAGCACAAACACACACATAGGCCAACAAATATCAAACATACACCCGCAACATACAAATATAGACACTGCACTCCAGCTGCTACAACACGCCCAAAGGAGCAAGCCAGGATTAAGAATAATAAGTGTGGCTCTCTACATGGATGAAAACACTGAAAGGTTGGGCATAAGCTTCTGCAAGCCTAGAAATCACAAATACATCGC